>WNWK01004144.1:0-147014 GCA_009830355.1 Cherax destructor
GAGGCGGGGCCAGGAGCTATGACTCAACCCCTGCAACCACAAATAGGTGAGTACATATACAACAGGCTAGTGTCTAATCGACATGTGCCTAGGACAAAATGGTAACTAACATACACACCACACACACACACGACACACACACGCACACACACCACACACACACACACACACACACACACACACACAAACACACACACACAAACACACACACACACAAACACACACACACACACACACACACAAACACGCTTGGCGGGGCCAGGAGCTGTAAATCGATCCTGCAAGAACAATAAATTCCTCAGATTGCAGCTTTGTTCAGCAGAACAAAGCTGCAATCTGGGGAATTTATTGCACCCAAATAAATAAAACTTGAGGAGTGAAGAAATGGAAGCACAGAAGCCAAACAGAAGAGGAAGGAGAAGCAAGGAGGAAGAATCTAGGCATGAGGAAACTGAGAGGGAACTGAATGGGAACTGAATGGGAACTGAGAGGGAACTGAGAGGGAATTGATGGTAGCTGGGCTTAGGTAAAAGATGGAAGAGTAAAAAATAAAGTTAAGTGACTTTTGTTTTTGGAGTAGAAGGTATAGGAAATGTTGTCCCAATATTTAAGAAATGGAACAGACAGATAGAGTGAAACTGCAGACCGATGTCACCGACGTGTATAGTTGGCTAGAAGGAGACTATTAGAGCACCTAGAAAGGAGTGAGTTCGTAAAGGACAACCAGCACGGCTTTACATACAGCAAATCCTGCTGGCGCACAAACCTAATAGAGCTATACGACCAGCTAACAAAAGTGAGGTAGAAAAAAAGTGGTAGACTGCATGTTTTTGGACTGTAAGAAGGTGTTTGACACAGTACCACGCGAGAGAGACTGAGGCAGAACCTAGAGGAGCAGACAGGAATAACAGGGAAGCCACTTGAAAGGATCAAAGAATACTGAACAGACATGACGGAAGGGATAGTCAGATGTATACCTGTTCACAGATGCCAAACCAATGAGAATACCAACAGGAGAGGACCAGGAATTACTACCAATGAAACTGGACAGGATACAGGTCCGGTCTGAGTTGCTACTGGAATTTAACCCTAACAAGTGCAAGATAATCAAGACCAGAGAGGGGCATAAAAAAAAACCACAGAGTGCAAAGGCTGTAAACCTCACTCATAGAGGACCTCGGGGTGAGTATTGTACAGAGCATATTACCTGAGATGCAGCACATATGCAGCAAATGTTTATCTAACAAATATAAGACTAGCTTTCAGAAAAAAACAAAACAAAAAGTCATTTACGGGAATATATAGAGTGAACGTCAGGTCCATGCTGGAATATGTAGCACCAGTAAGGAACCCACACCTATGAGAAGATGACAGAGGAAACAAGGGCTAGAGATGATAAGGTATAAAATACTGAAAAGAAATAACAGAGTAGACATGGACAAACTGTTCGAGAGATGGGAAGCAGGAACACAGTGGAGTGGTAGAGGCAGGATCCATACACAGCTTTAAGAAGAAGCACTGTAAGGCTCATGAAGACAGGAGTGAATCCAGTAACGGCTTGCGAAGAGACGGGGCCAGGAGCTAGGACACAACCCTTGCAACCACATATGTGTGTAGTTGCATGGGTTGCACACACGCACACGCACACAAACGCACACACACACACACACACACACACACACACACACACACACACACACACACACACAGGAGAAGAGTGGTGGAGCACCTAGAAAGGAATGAGCTTATCAACGACGGCCAACACGGTTTTAGGGACGGGAAATCCTGTGTCACAAACCTACTGGAGTTCTACGACAGGGTGACAGCAATAAGACAAGAGAGAGAGGGGTGGGTAGATTGCATATTCTTGGACTGTAAGAAGGTGTTTCACACAGTTCCACACAAGAGATTAGTGCAAAAGTTGGAGGACCAGGCAGGGGTAACAGGGAAGGCACTACAATGGATCAGGAAATACCTGTCAGGAAGACAGCAGCGAGTCATGGTACGTGGTGAGGTGTCAGTGTGGGCGCTGGTGACGAGCGGGGTTCCACAGGGGTCAGTCCTGGGACCAGTGCTGTTTCTGGTATTTGTGAACGACATGACGGAAGGAATAGACTCCGAAGTGTCCCTGTTTGCAGATGATGTGAAGTTGATGAGAAGCATTCAGTCGGACGAGGACCAGGCAGAACTACGGAGGGATCTGGACAGGCTGCAAGCCTGGTCCAGCAATTGGCTCCTGGAGTTCAACCCCACCAAGTGCAAAGTCATGAAGATTGGGGATGGGCAAAGAAGACCGCAGACGGAGTACAGCCTAGGGGGCCAGAAACTGCAAACCTCAATCAAGGAAAAAGACCTTGGGGTGAGTATAACACCAGGTACATCTCCTGAGGCGCACATCAACCAAATAACTGCTGCAGCATATGGGCGCCTAGCAAACCTAAGAACAGCATTCCGACATCTTAATAAAGAATCGTTCAGGACCCTGTACACTGTGTACGTTAGGCCCATACTGGAGTATGCAGCACCAGTTTGGAACCCACACCTAGCCAAGCACGTGAAGAAGCTAGAGAAAGTGCAAAGGTTTGCAACAAGACTAGTCCCGGAGCTAAGGGGTATGTCCTACGAGGAGAGGTTAAGGGAAATCGACCTGACGACACTGGAGGACAGGAGAGATAGGGGAGACATGATAACAACATATAAGATACTGAGAGGAATTGACAAAGTGGACAGAGACAGAATGTTCCAGAGATGGGACACAGCAACAAGGGGACACAGTTGGAAGTTGAAGACTCAGATGAATCACAGAGATGTTAGGAAGTATTTCTTCAGTCACAGAGTTGTCGGGAAGTGGAATAGTTTAGGAAGTGATGTAGTGGAGGCAGGCTCCATACATAGCTTTAAGAAGAGGTATGATAAAGCTCATGGCGCAGGGAGAGTGACCCAGTAGCGGCCAGTGAAGAGGCGGGGCCAGGAGCTATGACTCGACCCCTGCAACCACAACTAGGTGAGTACTAGGTGAGTACACACACACACGCGCGCACACACATGGTTCGTCACCAACAAGGGATGTATCAAGTGCTAGAGGGCATACACACAACTGAGGAGGAAGTGAAGCAGTTACTCAGTGACCTTGATACCTCAAAGGCGATGGGTCCGGACAATATCTCCCCGTGGGTTCTTCGGGAAGGAGCTGAGGTACTGAGTGTGCCACTTACCATAATATTCAACACATCCCTTGAAACTGGGCAGCTACCTGAGGTATGGAAGAAGGCCAACGTAGTCCCCATCTTTAAAAAGGAGACAGAAAAGAGGCACTAAACTATAGACCGGTGTCACTTACATGTATAGTGTGCAAAGTCCTGGAGAAAATCATCAGGAAAAGAATGGTGGAACACCTTGAGCGGAACAGGATAATAAACACCAGACAGCACGGATTCCGGGAAGGCAAATCCTGTGTAACAAACCTCCTAGAGTTCTATGATAAAGTAACAGAGGTAAGGCAGGAGAGAGAAGGGTGGGTTGATTGCATTTTCCTGGACTGCAGGAAGGCCTTCGACACAGTTCCTCACATGAGATTAGTAAAGAAGCTGGAAGAACAAGCAGGTATAACAGGAAGGGCACTGGAATGGATCAGGAATACCTCAAAGGGAGGCAACAACGGGTCATAGTGCGTGGTGAGGTATCACAGTGGGCGCCTGTGACGAGCGGTGTACCGCAGGGTCAGTCCTAGGACCAGTGTTATTCCTGGTATATGTAAATGACATGACGGACGGGATAGACTCAGAAGTGTCTCTATTCGCGGATGATGTGAAAATAATGAGGAGAATCACATCGGAAGAGGACCAGGCAGGGCTGCAAACAGACCTGGACAAGCTCGACATCTGGTCTAGCAACTGGCTTCTCGAATTCAATCCCTCCAAATGCAAAGTCATGAGGATCGGAGAAGGGCAAAGAAGACCGCTGACAGAGTACAAGCTTGGCGGACAAAGGCTACAAATCTCGGCAAAGGAGAAAGACCTTGGAGTGAGTATAACGCCAAGCACGTCTCCGGAGGCACACATCAACCAGATAACTGCGGCAGCATATGGGCGTCTGGCAAACCTTAGATTAGCGTTCCGATACCTTAACAAGGAATCGTTCAAGACACTGTATACCGTGTACGTCAGGCCCATACTAGAATATGCAGCACCAGTCTGGAACCCACACCTGGTCAAGCACGTAAGGAAACTGGAGAAAGTGCAAAGGTTTGCGACAAGGTTAGTTCCACAACTCAGGGGTCTGTCTTATGAAGAAAGATTGAGGGAAATAGGACTAACAACACTGGAGGAAAGAAGGGTCAGAGGAGACATGATAACGTCATACAAAATACTGCGGGGAATTGACAAGGTAGATAGTGACAGGTTGTTTCAGAGAGGGAACACAGAAACAAGGGGATAAAACTGGAAGCTGAAGACTCAGATGAGTCAAAGGGATGTCAGGAAACATTTCTTCAGCCACAGAGTAGTCAGGAAGTGGAATGGACTAGAGAAAGATATAGTGGAGGCAGGAACCATACATAGTTTTAAGACAAGGTATGATAAAGCTCATGGAGCAGGGAGAGCAGAGACCCAGTAGCAGACAGCGAAGAGGCGGGGCCAGGAGCTGAGTCTCGACCCCTGCAACCACAATTAGGTGAGTACACACACACGAGAACAGACGTCAGCCTCTTCATCCCAGGAAAAACAATGGCTGTGTTTTGAAGTGTAGGAAGTAGAGTGTTGTATGTGAGTGTTGTCACGGGAATACAGTGAAGGTATCCCAGTGTTCTGTAACCCCAGCCCTCTGTACCTCAGTGATAGTGTAGTTAAATATTTGTGTTAGAGAATTAAATTGAATCAGAAGATATATTCAGAAACAATACTATGGAAACCAATATCCAAATTTCTTCAATAAAAATTGTAAATTAGGATATATATCAGTCAAAATCTAATTCATGTCTTTCTGAGGGACCAGTCAGACCAATATCATAAAATAAACAATTGCATTAATCATGAAGGCTCTCAAACGTTGTATTATCAAGACGCACAAGATCGTATTAACACATTTATGAACAAACCAGAGAATGGGTGGGGTTTGAAACCCATGGATTCAGACCCCACCCGTTTGTTATACTCTCAAGTTAGGTTTGTTACATTTTGGCTTGTTACATTCTCAAGTTATGGGCAGGGAAGTCTTGAAGATAATCATTATTATAATCATGGGGGTGGGGGGCGCTAAACCCGTAGGGATTATACAGTGCCTGTAAGGAGGGTGGGGGTGGAAGGTATACAGGCTCATTTCAGGGAACTGGAGCACAGATCCAATTCCCAAGATCAAGAGCCCCTCACCAGCGTCAAGGAACCTCTCTTGAAGGATCAAGATAATCAGATGCGACACTCAAGAAATTATCGCATCAAAAGCAATATTTCAAGATATCAATTTTCGTCCCCCCGCCCTCCAAAAAAAAGTGAATTGAGATTAGAATCAATCCAAACTCTTCTCTAAGATTCATCACTATTAAGACAGTAAGATTCACTCGCTATTAAGACAGTAAGATTCACCCGCTATTAAGACAGTAAGATTCACTCGCTATTAAGACAGTAAGATTCACCCGCTATATAGACAGTAAGATTCACTCGCTATATAGAGAGTAAGATTCACTCGCTATTAAGACAGTAAGATTCACTCGCTATTAAGACAGTAAGATTCACTCGCATATAGAGAGTAAGATTCACTCGCTATTAAGACAGTAAGATTCACTCGCTATTAAGACAGTAAGATTCACTCGCTATTAAGACAGTAAGATTCATCAGCTATTAAGACAGTAAGATTCACTCGCTATTAAGACAGTAAGATTCACCAGCTATTAAGACAGTAAGATTCACTCGCTATTAAGACAGTAAGATTCACCCGCTATATAGACAGTAAGATTCACTCGCTATATAGAGAGTAAGATTCACTCGCTATTAAGACAGTAAGATTCACTCGCTATTAAGACAGTAAGATTCACTCGCTATATAGAGAGTAAGATTCACTCGCTATTAAGACAGTAAGATTCACCCGCTATATAGACAGTAAGATTCACTCACTATTAAGACAGTAAGATTCACTCGATATTAAGACAGTAAGATTCACTCGCTATTAAGACAGTAAGATTCACTCACTATTAAGACAGTAAGATTCACTCACTATTAAACAGTAAGATTCACTCGCTATTAAGACAGTAAGATTCACTTGCTATTAAGACAGTAAGATTCACTCGCTATTAAGACAGTAAGATTCACTCACTATTAAGACAGTAAGATTCACTCGCTATTAAGACAGTAAGATTCACTCGCTATTAAGACAGTAAGATTCATCAGCTATTAAGACAGTAAGATTCACTCGCTATTAAGACAGTAAGATTCACCCGCTATTAAGACAGTAAGATTCACTCGCTATTAAGACAGTAAGATTCACCCGCTATATAGACAGTAAGATTCACTCGCTATATAGAGAGTAAGATTCACTCGCTATTAAGACAGTAAGATTCACTCGCTATTAAGCCAGTAAGATTCACTCGCTATATAGAGAGTAAGATTCACTCGCTATTAAGACAGTAAGATTCACTCGATATTAAGACAGTAAGATTCACTCGCTATTAAAACAGTAAGATTCACCCGCTATTAAGACAGTAAGATTCAATCACTATTAAAACAGTAAGATTCACCCGCTATTAAGACAGTAAGATTCAATCACTATTAAGACAGTAAGATTCACTCGATATTAAGACAGTAAGATTCACTCGCTATTAAGACAGTAAGATTCACTCACTATTAAGACAGTAATATTCACTCACTATTAAACAGTAAGATTCACTCGCTATTAAGACAGTAAGATTCACTTGCTATTAAGACAGTAAGATTCACTCGCTATTAAGACAGTAAGATTCACTCACTATTAAGACAGTAAGATTCACTCGCTATTAAGACAGTAAGATTCACTCGCTATTAAGACAGTAAGATTCACTCACTATTAAGACAGTAAGATTCACTCACTATTAAGACAGTAAGATTCACTCACTATTAAGACAGTAAGATTCACTCGCTATTAAGACAGTAAGATTCACCCGCTATTAAGAGAGTAAGATTCACTCACTATTATGACAGTAAGATTCACTCGCTAATAAGACAGTAAGATTCACTCGCTATTAAGACAGTAAGATTCACCCGCTATTAAGACAGTAAGATTCACTCACTATTAAGACAGTAAGATTCACTCGATATTAAGACAGTAAGATTCACTCGATATTAAGACAGTAAGATTCACTCGCTATTAAGACAGTAAGATTCACTCGCTATTAAGACAGTAAGATTCACTCACTATTAAACAGTAAGATTCACTCGCTATTAAGACAGTAAGATTCACTCGCTATTAAGACAGTAAGATTCACTCACTATTAAGACAGTAAGATTCACTCACTATTAAGACAGTAAGATTCACTCACTATTAAGACAGTAAGATTCACTCGCTATTAAGACAGTAAGATTCACCCGCTATTAAGAGAGTAAGATTCACTCACTATTAAGACAGTAAGATTCACTCGCTATTAAGACAGTAAGATTCATCCGCCTATGGAGGTTGATGACGATCACAGATGTTATATTTTAACATCTGCCAAGCCCGTAGGGGTCAAGTACTGCCTGTGGAATGGGAGGTATTCAAATTCGATTCCAAGGGGAAAGATGAGTCTGGCTCCTTGGATCAAGAGCTTCTAACCAGCATCAAGGGTGAAAAATATTGCAATAAGGTAAAATAATACCATGCTATTTCGAGGTTAAAAGTGACAGAAGTGACCAACCAGAGGAACCTTTCTCAAGTGATAACATCGTACCTGGGTCACCCACTCTTGTACACAGTACCTGGGTCACCCACTCTTGTACACAGTACCTGGGTCACCCACTCTTGTACACAGTACCTGGGTCACCCACTCTTGTACACAGTACCTGGGTCACCCACTCTTGTACACAGTACCTGGGTCACCCCCTCGTGTACACATTACCTGGGTCACCCACTCTTGTACACAGTACCTGGGTCACCCACTCTTGTACACAGTACCTGGGTCACCCCCTCGTGTACACATTACCTGGGTCACACCCTCTTGTACACAGTACCTGGGTCACCCACTCTTGTACACAGTACCTGGGTCACCCACACTTGTACACAGTACCTGGGTCACCCACACTTGTACACAGTACCTGGGTCACCCACACTTGTACACAGTACCTGGGTCACCAACACTTGTACACAGTACCTGGGTCACCCACACTTGTACACAGTACCTGGGTCACCCACACTTGTACACAGTACCTGGGTCACCCACACTTGTACATAGTACCTGGGGCACCCACACTTGCACAGTACCTGGGTCACCCACACTTGTCACACAGTACCTGGGTCACCCACACTTGTACACAGTACATGGGTCACCCTAACTTGTACACAGTACCTGTGTCACCCACACTTGTACACATTACCTGGGTCACCCACACTTGTGCACAGTACCTGGGTCACCCACCCTTGTACACAGTACCTGGGTCACCCACACTTGTACACAGTACCTGGGTCACCCACACTTGTACACAGTACCTGGGTCACCCACACTTGTACACAATACCTGGGTCACCCACACTTGTACACAGTACCTGGGTTACCCACACTTGTACACAGTATCTGGGTCACCCACACTTGTACACAGTACCTGGGTCACATACGCTTGTACACAGTACCAGGGTCATCCACACTTGTACACAGTACCTGGGTTACCCACACTTGTACACAGTATCTGGGTCACCCACACTTGTACACAGTACCTGGGTCACATACGCTTGTACACAGTACTAGGGTCACCCACTCTTGTACACAGTACCTGGGTCACCCACACTTGTACACAGTACCTGGGTCACCCACACTTGTACACAGTACCTGGGTCACCCACACTTGTACACAGTACCTGGGTCACCCACACTTGTACACAGTACCTGGGTCACCCACACTTGTACACAGTACCTGGGTCACCCACACTTGTACACAGTACCTGGGGCACCCACACTTGCACACAGTACCTGGGTCACCCACACTTGTACACAGTACCTGGATCACCCACACTTGTGTACAGTACCTGGATCACCCACACTTGTACACAGTACCTGGTTCACCCACGCTTGTACACAGTATCTGGGTCACCCACACTTGTACACAGTACCTGGTCACCCACACTTGTACACAGTACCTGGGTCACCCACACTTGTACACAGTACCTGGGTCACCCACACTTGTACACAGTACCGTGAATCTTACCCAAGTTACATTACACAAACGTTGAAATTTTGAAGTCAATTCTAATAAGTTGTTCTCAAACAATAAACGGAATTTTGTGATAAATCAAGCGGTAATGTTACTGAGAATGTTTCGAAAAAGGAAAGTCTCTCTGTTTAAACTTAAAAACGCCATAAAAACACTGATTTTGATTTTTTTCTTGTTTGCTAGAAAAACTAAATTTTTCTAATCTTGGCAAATTTTCACCCACACAGCTCAAAATTAATACAGAATGCCTCTTATTACGATACACCACCATTAGGGTTTGAAGCTTATCAGAAGAGGCATTCACTAGTTATTACTTGGTAATAAAACTTTGGTTAATAAAACTGGAGTTATTATCGTTGGTGGCCTCAGTAAAGGCCACCAATGGTAAACCTTTGACGCTAATCAGAAAAGACATTCTTGGGTAATTTATCTGATTTCAACGACTCCAATTTTTTTAACTATTTCAGTAAAATTTCAAATTTGCATCTATTCGGAGTGAATTTATGAGTTATCATTCTTAGTATAGACAGCATCGGCAATAATATTTTGAAGGCAATCAGAAGCATTCCTCAGTTATTGAATAAAAAATACCACTATTTATTCATTAAAATCGGCAGACTGTGACTTGTGCCATCTAGTGGCAGCGTGATTCTTGTGTTCAGGATACCACACCATTAGTGAAAATCTGAAGCCGATCAGATGAGTCATTCTCCAGTTATGGTATGGATTCCAACGATTCAATTTTACTACATCAACAAATTTGCCTGACTGCAAATGTAGCTTAATGGGTACTATCCTGATGCTATGGGTTGTAGTAGTTTTAAAAATAGGTTAGATAAATATATGAGGGTGTGGTGGGTGTGAGTTGGACCTGATGCTGTGGCTACTAGGTCAGATGCCTACTAATTCCTTAAGTGGAAGTACCTACTACTGAGTTTCCTGAAAAGGGTTAATTAACTCAGGTGGTCGGGTCTAAGTAAGGGAGTGATGGACCTGCCTTGCATGGGTCAGTAGGCCTGCTGCAGTGTTCCTTTTTTCTTATGTTTCTTATGTTATCCTGATGCTTCAACCATTAAATATTGAAATCTTTTAGAAGAATTAAGCTTAAATTTATCTAACGTGACTTAACAGGAATAACAATTTCACACAGTTTTACACACAAAATCGTCAAATCTGCAACTATAAATATCAGTTTCACTCTCTGCTGTTGTTGTATTTTTTGGCAGCACTTGTCAAGGTTTGAAGCTCCGCCACTGAGGATTTTGGATGTTATGCAAGTCATTCCAGGATGCTGGGAATGTTATCCTAGTCATTCCAGGATGCTGGGAATGTTATCCCAGTCATTCCAGGATGCTGGGAATGTTATCCCAGTCATTCCAGGATGCTGGGAATGTTATCCCAGTCATTCCAGGATGCTGGGAATGTTATCCCAGTCATTCCAGGATGCTGGGAATGTTATCCCAGTCATTCCAGGATGCTGGGAATGTTATCCCAGTCATTCCAGGATGCTGGGAATGTTATCCCAGTCATTCCAGGATGCTGGGAATGTTATCCCAGTCATTCCAGGATGCTGGGAATGTTATCCCAGGTCATTTCCAGAAGGATGCTGGGAATGTTATCCCAGTCATTCCAGGATGCTGGGAATGTTATCCCAGTCATTCCAGGATGCTGGGAATGTTATCCCAGTCATTGCAGGATGCTGGGAATGTTATCCCAGTCATTCCAGGATGCTGGGAATGTTATCCCAGTCATTCCAGGATGCTGGGAATGTTATCCCAGTCATTCCAGGATGCTGGGAATGTTATCCCAGTCATTCCAGGATGCTGGGAATGTTATCCCAGTCATTCCAGGATGATGGGAATGTTATCTCAGTCATTCCAGGATGCTGGGAATGTTATCCCAGTCATTCCAGGATGCTGGGAATGTTATCCCAGTCATTCCAGGATGCTGGGAATGTTATCCCAGTCATTCCAGGATGCTGGGAATGTTATCCAAGTCATTCCAGGATGCTGGGAATGGGTTCAGTAACTTTGGTCATAGGGCACGTGAACATCCCAGTTGTTCCTAGAATTTAGTTCTTGTTACCGTACAAAAATACTGAAAAATTGAAACCGATTGGATGAGGCGTTCTCGAGGTATGAGACGAAATAATATAAAATGAAAAGTTGGAGGAAGAAAAAGGGAAGAAAAAATAATGAGGTAACCACTTAAAGAGATCGTAATTACTAATATGAAACATTTTGTAAGGTAAGAATAAAGTTTGTAATATATTATGGAGAAACAGAGTATGCATAGATGCTTTAGAAAATCGACAAGTTGATAAATGAGACACTTGTGGAATATTTGGGCATCTTTATTCTGGGCATGTTTCGCCAGCCAGTGGCTTCTTCAGTCCCATACAGAGAAAGATGGAAGATGAGGACTGATTACTTCAAACTCCTCCTCATTTTCCATCGTTCTCTGCATTAGACTGAAGAAGCCAATGGCTGCCGAAACGTTTCCAGAATAAAGATGCGCAAATGTTGCACAAGTGTCTCACTCATGAGAAACAGAGCAGCACAGTGGTCCATTTATTTACATACAACATGGCTGAAGGAATGCGGCTTAAGCAGAGCAACCCTTAGATACCAACACACAAGGAACCAGTCGATGGGTGGATGGAATGATAATGAAAATTTTCATTAAAGAAATGGATGGGTTGATTGTATTTACCTAGACTTTAAGAAAACTTTTGATAGAGTTCCTCAATGAAAGATTAATTTGTAAACAGTGGAATATAGGAGGATTTAAAGGTAAATTATTACATTGGATGAGAAACTTTTTGTTTGAGACGAAAATGAGAACAAATATTGGAGGATAATGTGTGCATGAGAGAGACGTCACAGGATGGGGTGCCACAAGGGTCTGTACTTGACCCATAATGTTTCTAATTTATATAAATGACTTACCAGAAAGAATAAAAAAAATATGAGTGTGTTTGCGGACGATGTAAAAATCTCGTGTAAAAATTAATAATAAAAATGACTGCAAATATTTATAAGAGGATGATGACACATTGAGTACAAGGGATGATAAATAGATGATTGAGTTTAATGAAGATAAATGTCATGTAATAAAAATGAGTGTGAAATAATATTATATGAAGAATATATATTGTGTGACAAAAATATTGAAAGTATCAGATCGAGAAAGAGCTGGAGTTATTATAAAAAAAAAAAAAAGATCCCTGGAAGATAGTATGACACAGTGAGAAACTCATTTGCTAGAATGAGAAATTATAAAATAACTTTTAATAATGTGGATGATGAAATGTTAAAAAAGTTGTTCATAGGTTATATTAGACCAAAACTGGAATATGCAGCGGTTGTGTGGTGGCCACACCTGAAGGTGGTTACACCTGAAGGTGGCCACACCTGAAAAAAAGACATAAACAAGTTAGAAAATGTTCAAAGAAGAGCTACGAAATGGCTGCCAGAGTTGAGCAGTATGAGCTGTGGTGAAAAGTTGAAACCATTGAAGATGTCCATAATGGCTGATAGCAGAAGAAGAGGAGACATGATAACAACATATAAGATCTTGAAAGAACTTGAAAGAGTAGATAAAAGCTATTTCTTAGTAGCAGCAACAAGGATAACAAGAGGCCACGATTGCAACTTGAAGAAAAAGTGGAGTGGAAAGGATAGAATTTTTTTTTTTTTTTCAAATAAAGTTTTTGACCAGTAGAATGTATTAAAGGAGGAACTAGGAAGTGTTGTAACCACTGGAAGTTATTGTAGACGAGACACCCCGAGCTAACTCTGCTCCTGTTGCTACAAATAGGTAGTTATAAATAAGTAATTGCACACACAGGTAAACCTGGATAAAACAAGAATGGTCAGTCAATTGGCTATTGGAGTTCAACCCAAACAAGTGCAAGGTCATGAAAATTTTGGATGGAAAGAGAGAGGCAACAAGACAGCTTGAGAGGGGAAGAAACTGCAAATATCCTTCAAGAGAAAAGGACCTTGGAAATAAATGGTATAAAATACCGACACAATGGAAAAATAAACACAAAAGCAGTATAATGTGATCCTTTATTGACAACGTTTCGCCCACGCAGTGGGCTTTATCGAGTCACAGACAGATCTACCTGGAAAATAAGCAACATGGAGATATATAAGGGAAGTCAGGTGGAGAATGCTGGGCAGGTGGAGAAAGCTGCATGTGAGTCTTAAAAGTAGTGTGATAGTTAAAAACATAGTGTGACTTAAAGGACCTGCAGTGTACCATTCTTGAGTTCTAGGTGGGATAGCGTTGAAGAAGTTTCTTGGCAATAGGTTCAGCTATGTTGTAGAAGCCGTTGTTCTGGTTGAAGTTGTTGGATATACAGATGAGTGATGATTCTAGGATTCTTCGGTATTGCGTGTTGTCTTCTTTGGCGATGAGTCTTGCGTTTCTGTAGTTGATTAAATGGTTGTGTAAATTTCGGTGTTGAACACAGGCATTTCTTGAGTCGTCAGATCTGCCTGCGTACTGGTGTTCTGAAATGCGTGTTTGTAGGTCTCTGGATGTTTCGCCAACGGGCATTAAACATCTTTAACACACCCAGAGAAGACACTGCTGAGAAGAGATACATAGTCCTTCCCACCAACTCCATTTCCAAACTAGTTTCCAACATTTTTCTAAGACCTCATTCCGAGTATCCACCTCCACATCCACCACCATCAAGGACATTACCAGTAACAGACAGGAAAAGCTTCAATCCACGGCAGGGGTATACACAATCCCTTGTAATGGCTGCAGGAAATTTATACGTTGGCGAAACATCCAGAGACCTACAAACACGCATTTCAGAACACCAGTACGCAGGCAGATCTGACGACTCAAGAAATGCCTGTGTTCAACACCGAAATTTACACAACCATTTAATCAACTACAGAAACGCAAGACTCATCGCCAAAGAAGACAACACGCAATACCGAAGAATCCTAGAATCATCACTCATCTGTATATCCAACAACTTCAACCAGAACAACGGCTTCTACAACATAGCTGAACCTATTGCCAAGAAACTTCTTCAACGCTATCCCACCTAGAACTCAAGAATGGTACACTGCAGGTCCTTTAAGTCACACTATGTTTTTAACTATCACACTACTTTTAAGACTCACATGCAGCTTTCTCCACCTGACCCAGCATTCTCCACCTGACTGTACCCTATATATATCTCCATGTTGCTTATTTTCCAGGTAGATCTGTCTTGATCTCGATAAAGCCCACTGCGTGGGCGAAACGTTGTCAATAAAGGATCACATTATACTGCTTTTGTGTTTATTTTTCCAGAAAAGGACCTTGGAGTCAACATCACACCAAACATATCGCCAGAAGTGAACGTAAATTGTATAACATTTGCAGCGAATACCAAAATAGTTAATCTTAGAACCGTCTTCACAAACTTCTATAAAGAATCTTTAGGACTCTCTGCGCTACATGTTAGCTCTGTATTGGAGTCTGCGGCACCAGCATGGAGCCCCTTCAAGTGATCAAGCATGTACGGGAACTACAAAAAGGTTCAGAGGTTTGCAACAAGGCTCGCTGAAGAGGTGAGTGGACTGAGTTAGGAATGAAGATTAAAGGATCAGAATCTGAGAACTTAAGAGGAATTATGAGTAAACATGATTACGACATACAAGATACTCAGGGGGTTAGAGCAGATACACATTTTTTTTAAATGACATGTATAGAGGCGAGGGATCATAAATGGAGAATGGATGAGCTAGAGGAAGAAGTAGCAGAGGAAAATTCAATAAACAGTTTCAAGAGAAGGTATGATAGGGTCTCATGAGATCAGGAACCAATAATGCTGGTGATTATGGTTTAAGACGTGAGGAAGGAGCTGAGACTCGACCCCAGCACAAGCACAACTGTGAAGACACACACACAAACACAAAGGGAGCACCGACAAGTACTGGACGCTGTCCACACATCAGAGGAAGAGAGGTAACGAAACTTTTGATGGACCGGGATACATCAAAGACAATGGGATCTGACAGCATGTCATCATGGAGTCTGCCAGAGGAAGCAGAAACATTGTTTAAACAACTAGCTATGATTTACAGTAAGTCACTGTATATGGGAAAGTTCTCAGAGATCTGGAAGACAACAAGTCCCTATATTTAAGGAAGGAGACAGACAGAAGGCGTGCACCTAATGACCAGTTTCTCTGACATGAATACCTTGCAAGGTAATGGAGAAACTTAGGAGAGTGGTAGAACTGGAGAGAAGTAGTTACACGAAGAATAACCAGCCTGCGTTTAGGGATAGCAAATCTTGTCTTACTAACTTGTGCGACAAGAGAGCGTTGGGTGGATTGCATTTTTCTAGTCTGCAAGAAGGCGTTGGATACTGTGCCCCACTAGAGAAAAGGCCAAAAATTTGACATGCAGACTGAAATAACAGGAAATGTACTCCTGTGGATCTAAGAGTAATTTAGGGAGAGGAAGCAAAGAGTGACTGTTAGGAAAGGCACGTCAATATAGGGAGGAGTAACTAGCGTCGTTCCGCAAGGATCGGTATTAAGACCAGAACTGTTTCTGATTAATGTGATTATGTGAAATGTGATTGATACAGATTTATCCCTGTTTGCTGATGTTTAAAACTGATGAGGTGAATTAAAACAGATGAGGACAAGGAAAGGTTCTACAGGGATCCGGTCAAAAGGCAAGAGTGGTCAGAAAAGTGGTTGCTTGAATTCAGCCCCAGTAAATGCAAGATTATAAAAGTTGGGAAAGGAGAAAAAAGACCAGAAACTGGGCATTGACAAAGGGAACAGAGGCTGAAGACTTCACGCAAAGAGAAAGATCCTCGGGGTGAGCATAGTGCCCAGTATATCGCTAGAGATACACAACAGCCGAATAACCTCTACAGCCAATGCTAGTCTGAAAATTTTAGAGTACAAATGTGTGAACAAACTCTCACATACACACACACACACACACACACACACACACACACACACACACACACACACACACACACACACACAACTCAAGAAGAGTTGTATAAGAGCCTGGTAGAGGCTCTGTTCTGTACATTTGGATGTCACGTGTAACTGTGTGTGTAGATAACGTAAAATTAATGAACATAATAAAAGTTATGGGAGAGAGGAAGGAGGAAAGTCAACATAACACACTGCACGACACCTTAACACACTGCACGACACCTTAACACACTGTACGACACCTTAACACACTGCACACTTTAACACACTGCACACCCTTAACACACTGCACGACACCTTAACACACTGTACGACACCTTAACACACTGCACGACACCTTAACACACTGCACGACACCTAACACATGTACGACACCTTAACACACTGCACGACACTTTAACACACTGCACGAACCTTAACACACTGCGACACCTTAACACACTGTACGACACTTAACACACTCCCGACACTTTAACACACTGCACGACACCTAACACACTGCATGACACCTTAACACACTGTACGACACTTTAACACACTGTACGACACCTTAACACACTGCACGACACCTTAACACACTGCACGACACTTTAACACACTGTACGACACCTTAACACACTGCACGACACCTTAACACACTGCACGACACCTTAACACACTGCACGACACCTTAACACACTGCACGACACCTTAACACACTGCACGACACCTTAACACACTGCACGACACCTTAACACACTGCACGACACCTTAACACACTGCAGACACCTTAACACACTGCCGACACCTTAACACACTGCACGACACCTTAACACACTGCACGACACCTTAACACTGTACGACACCTTAACACACTGCACGACACTTTAACACACTGCACGACACCTTAACACACTGCATGACACCTTAACACACTGTACGACACTTTAACACACTGTACGACACCTTAACACACTGCACGACACCTTAACACACTGCACGACACTTTAACACACTGTACGACACCTTAACACACTGCACGACACCTTAACACACTGCACGACACCTTAACACACTGCCGACACCTAACACACTGCACGACACTTTAACACACTGCACGACACCTTAACACACTGCACGACACCTTAACACACTGCACGACACCTTAACACACTGCACGACACCTTAACACACTGCACGACACCTTAACACACTGTACGACACCTTAACACACTGCACGACACTTTAACACACTGCACGACACCTTAACACACTGCATGACACCTTAACACACTGTACGACACTTTAACACACTGTACGACACCTTAACACACTGCACGACACCTTAACACACTGCGACACTTTAACACACTGTACGACACCTTAACACACTGCACGACACCTTAACACACTGCACGACACCTAACACACTGCACGACACCACAACACACTGCACGACACTTTAACACACTGCACGACACCTTAACACACTGCACGACACCTTAACACACTGCACGACACCTAACACACTGCACGACACCCTAACACACTGCCGACACCTTAACACACTGTACGACACCTTAACACACTGCACGACACTTTAACACACTGCACGACACCTTAACACACTGCATGACACCTTAACACACTGTACGACACTTTAACACACTGTACGACACCTTAACACACTGCAGACACCTTAACACACTGCACGACACTTTAACACACTGTACGACACCTTAACACACTGCACGACACCTAACACACTGCGACACCTAACACACTGCACGACACCTTAACACACTGCACGACACTTTAACACACTGCACGACACCTTAACACACTGCACGACACAACACACTGCACGACACCTTAACACACTGCACGACACCTTAACACACTGCACGACACTTTAACACACTGTACGACACCTTAACACACTGCACGACACCTTAACACACTGCACGACACCTTAACACACTGCACGACACCTTAACACACTGCACGACACTTTAACACACTGCACGACACCTTAACACACTGCACGACACTTTAACACACTGTACGACACCTTAACACACTGCACGAAACCTTAACACACTGCACGACGCTTTAACACACTGTACGACACCTTAACACACTGCACGACACCTTAACACACTGCACGACACCTTAACACACTGCACGACACTTTAACACACTGCACGACACTTTAACACACTGCACGACACCTTAACACACTGCACGACACGTTAACACACTGCACGACACTTTAACACACTGCAGACACCTTACACACTGCACGACACCTAACACACTGCACGACACCTTAACACACTGTACGACACCTTAACACACTGCACGACACTTTAACACACTGCACGACATCTTAACACATTGCACGACACCTTAACACATTACACGACACCTTAACACACTGCACGACACCTTGAAACACTGCACGACACTTTAACACACTGTACGACACCTTAACACACTGCACGACACCTTAACACATTGCACGACACCTTAACACACTGCACGACACCTTAACACACTGCACGACACCTTAACACATTGCACGACACCTTAACACATTGCACGACACCTTAACACACTGCACGTCACCTTGAAACACTGCACGACACCTTAACACATTGCACGACAGGTCGGACAAGTTGGTACTGAAATTCATCCACAATAAATGCAAAGCTATTATAATTGGGAAGGCAAAAATAAAACCGAGTATAGACTTGGAGACAAAAGCACCAGCTTCACTTAAGATGACTGACCTTGGCATGAAAATAATGCCATGCACTACCCAAGTGGAGCACTTAACAGTAATTTTCATTATATATATATATGAAGATTAATTTCTGCCTTCTCGGATCACGAGAAAAACATCTAGCTCTGCTGGATGCGTGATCTTTGTAGGATCGCTGGCTCAGTGGTAAGATGATATGGTACTTTGTGTTGTCTCTTGAGGCCGAACAATGTGTCGTAGGGTCGAGTCCTGGCCTGCCGCAGTTTGGTAAATGATTCAAAATGAACTCATTTAAAATTAAGTCTTTTCTAAAAAAAAATCTTATATGTTTAAAGATATATATATATTTCATTTATGTCAATGCAAAAATTAATAATTTTGTACCAAAAGAACCTTAGAAAACTTTCCTAACCTTATTATAACAAGCGCAATTTAATTTAGCGTAATCCAACTAAATATATTTTAGATAAGTTTAAAATAATTTAATAATAACACAAAGAACTATATTTTTTTCGTTAGGTTCAGAATAATTTTTGGAAAATTATTGCATTCACAAATTTTCGCTTGCCTTATTCGGCAAGAAGAGCGTTGCTATTTAATGCAAAACAGCAAGTTTTACCTATTCGGCACATTATATATATACATAGAAAGAGGGCAGTGAGCAGGATTCAAACCTACTACAGGGAGACTGGCGTAGTTTCCCAAGTAACTCTCTAGACCACTCAGCCACAGATGCCTCAAAAGCTGGGCAGCCTGGTTTACAAGGCATGTTTCTTCCCAGCCTGGGCACATCAGTGAGCATCAAGCGATGTATAAGGTTCGAATCCTGCTGATTGCGGTGTGTGCGCAATAATCACACAGGGGAAGATGCATAATATCTCCAGGCCTTTCGTGTTCAATGAATACATCATCAGGAGTTTGTACAAATCAGTAGGGAGTCCAGGCAGATTCTTTCAGGGTACGGTCTTTATCCAGAATAACAGAAATGGGGGCCGGGCCGAGTGCCAGGTGCCAGAGAATGCAGGTCCATAAGCCTTGAATATATAGTAATGACTTGGTGAACATAACATTAGTGAAATGAAAGTTATCACAAACATGATGTTAGACCTGAAAACTTTTCAATTCTGATTTTTTTTACGCCTATGCCATTTCTTTTAGGAAATTTCTTACACTGTACGACAAAATGGACATAGGCCTACTCTCTGGAACGAGAGGGAGACGTACCTAGTTTATGAAAAATAAACACCTAAGCAGTATAATGTGATCCTTTATTGACAACGTTTCGCCCACGCAGTGGGCTTTATCAAGTCACAGACAGATCTACCTGGATAAAAGAGGAACATGAGTATTTATAGGATTTAGTCAGGTGGAGAATGCTGGGTCAGGTGGAGAATGCTGGGTCAGGTGGAGAATGCTGGGTCAGGTGGAGAATGCTGCATGTGACAGTCTTCAAAGTAGTGTGATAGTTTAAAACCTCGGGTAACTTAAAGGACCTGCAGTGTTCCATTCTTGAGTTCTATGTGGGATAGCGATGAAGAAGTTTCTTGGCAATAGGTTCAGCTATGTTGTAGAAGCCGTTGTTCTGGTTGAAGTTCTTGGATATACAAGGTTTAAACTATCACACTACTTTGAAGACTGTCACATGCAGCATTCTCCACCTGACTAAATCCTATAAATACTCATGTTCCTCTTTTTTTCCAGGTAGATCTGTCTGTGACTCGATAAAGCCCACTGTGTGGGCGAAACGTTGTCAATAAAGGATCACATTATACTGCTTGTGTTTATTTTTCCATTGTGTCGGTATTTTATACCATTTACTTCCATCGTACCTAGTTTATCTTCTGTGATAATGAGGCTATAGATGAATGGTTCAGAGAACCGACAAGTTGTTAAATTAGACACATATGCAACACTTGGGTATCTTTATTGTGGAAACGTTTCGCTACACAGTGGCTTCATCAGTCCAATACAAAGAAGAAAGTAGTAATAAAAGGAGGAGTTTGAGGTAATCAGTCCCTCGGCCTGGAGTCGATGTGTTCAGTCCATCAATCTCTGAGGCTAACCCAACCAACTCTATCAGACGATTTGGTAAATTAGACACATATGCAACACTTGGGTATCTTTATTGAGGAAACGTTTCCCCACACAGTGGCTTCATCAGTCCATACAAAGCAGAATCGTGAAGAACAGGAGGAGTTTTGTGTCTAATTTATCAACTTGTCGGTTCTCTGAACCATTCCTCTACATCCTGTCTGACACAGCAACATCTTGGGATCTTATTACAGGGAATTCTTCACTTGCCTAACCCTTGGGCACGACCTACTTCCACAATGGTCAACTGTCGGTATTGTATACCACTCTTGTACAAATGTGACACCACCTACGACTTCTGCACCTCTCCTGCCTACGGTATATAAGATGCTTCCTAGCACATATACTGTATTCTGTTCAAGATTGATGGACTGACAACATCGACTCAAGGTTGAGGGACTGACCACCTCAAACTCCTCCTGTTTTTCACGATTCTGCTTTGTATTGGACTGATGAAGCCACTGTGTGGCGAAACGTTTCCTCAATAAAGATACCCAAGTGTTGCATATGTGTCTAATTTATTGACTCAGAGAGCTCTAACTTAACTCTGTACTCTGAATCCTGACTCAGAGAGCTCTAACTTAACTCTGTACTCTGAATCCTGACTCAGAGAGCTCTAACTTGACTCTGTACTCTGAATCCTGACTCAGAGAGCTCTAACTTGACTCTGTACTCTGAATCCTGACTCAGAGAGCTCTAACTTGACTCTGTACTCTGAATCGTGACTCAGAGAGCTCTAACTTGACTCTGTACTCTGAATCGTGACTCAGAGAGCTCTAACTTGACTCTGTACTCTGAATCGTGACTCAGAGAGCTCTAACTTGACTCTGTACTCTGAATCGTGACTCAGAGAGCTCTAACTTAACTCTGTACTCTGAATCCTGACTCAGAGAGCTCTAACTTGACTCTGTACTCTGAACGTTCATTGCTAAATAAAATTTAGGCTTTTTACTGCAACTCTGAAACAGAAGTTGAGAAAAAGTTTGAGCCAGAGATATTGATACTGAGTGACGGTAGGATGAGTGACGGTAGGATGAGTGACGGTAGGATGAGTGACGGTAGGATGAGTGACGGTAGGATGAGTGACGGTAGGATGAGTGACGGTAGGATGAGTGACGGTAGGATGAGTGACGGTAGGATGAGTGACGGTAGGATGAGTGACGGTAGGATGAGTGACGGTAGGATGAGTGACGGTAGGATGAGGGACGGTAGGATGAGTGACGGTAGGATGAGTGACGGTAGGATGAGTGACGGTAGGATGAGTGGATTAAACCAGAGAGGTACCTAGATCAAGCTAGCGAGGTGCCTGGATCAAACCAACGAGGTGCCTGGATCAAACCAGCGAGGTGCCTGGATCAAACCAGTGAGGTGCCTGGATCAAACCAACGAGGTGCCTGGATCAAACCAGCGAGGTGCCTGGATCAAACCAGCGAGGTGCCTGGATCAAACCAGCGAGGTGCCTGGATCAAACCAGCGAGGTGCCTGGATCAAACCAGCGAGGTGCCTGGATCAAACCAGTGAGGTGCCTAGATCAAACCAGCGAGGTGCCTGGATCAAAACAGCGAGGTGCCTGGATCAAACCAGCGAGGTGCCTGGATCAAACCAACGAGGTGCCTGGATCAAACCAACGAGGTGCCTAGATCAAACCAGCGAGGTGCCTGGATCAAACCAACGATGTGCCTGGATCAAACCAGCGAGGTGCCTGGATCAAACCAACGAGGTGCCTGGATCAAACCAGCGAGGTGCCTGGATCAAACCAGCGAGGTGCCTGGATCAAACCAACGAGGTGCCTGGATCAAACCAGCGAGGTGCCTGGATCAAACCAACGAGGTGCCTGGATCAAACCAGCGAGGTGCCTGGATCAAACCAGCGAGGTGCCTGGATCAAGCCAACGAGGTGCCTGGATCAAACCAACGAGGTGCCTGGATCAAACCAACGAGGTTCCTGAATCAAACCAACGAGGTGCCTGGATCAAACCAACGAGGTGCCTGGATCAAACCAACGAGGTGCCTGGATCAAACCAACGAGGTGCCTGGATCAAACCAGCGAGGTTCCTGGATCAAACCAACGAGGTGCCTGGATCAAACCAACGAGGTGCATGGATCAAACCAACGAGGTGCCTGGATCAAACCAGCGAGGTGCCTGGATCAAACCAACGAGGTGCCTGGATCAATCCAACGAGGTGCCTGGATCAAACCAGCGAGGTGCCTGGATCAAACCAACGAGGTGCCTGGATCAAACCAGCGAGGTGCCTGGATCAAACCAACGAGGTGCCTGGATCAAACCAACGAGGTGCCTGGATCAAACCAGCGAGGTGCCTGGATCAAACCAGCGAGGTGCCTGGATCAAACCAACGAGGTGCCTGGATCAAACCAGCGAGGTGCCTGGATGAAACCAGCGAGGTGCCTGGATCAAACCAACGAGGTGCCTGGATCAAACCAACGAGGTGCCTGGATCAAACCAACGAGGTGCCTGGATCAAACCAACGAGGTGCCTGGATCAAACCAGCGAGGTGCCTGGATCAAACCAACGAGGTGCCTGGATCAAACCAACGAGGTGCATGGATCAAACCAACGAGGTGCATGGATCAAACCAACGAGGTGCCTGGATCAAACCAACGAGGTGCCTGGATCAAACCAACGAGGTGCCTGGATCAAACCAACGAGGTGCCTGGATCAAACCAGCGAGGTGCCTGGATCAAACCAGCGAGGTGCCTGGATCAAACCAACGAGGTGCCTGGATCAAACCAACGAGGTGCCTGGATCAAACCAGCGAGGTGCCTGGATCAAACCAACGAGGTGCCTGGATCAAACCAACGAGGTGCCTGGATCAAACCAACGAGGTGCCTAGATCAAACCAGCGAGGTGCCTGGATCAAACCAACTATGTGCCTGGATCAAACCAGCGAGGTGCCTGGATCAAACCAACGAGATGCCTGGATCAAACCAGCGAGGTGCCTGGATCAAACCATCGAGGTGCCTGGATCAAACCAACGAGGTGCCTGGATCAAACCAGCGAGGTGCCTGGATCAAACCAGCGAGGTGCCTGGATCAAACCAGCGAGGTGCCTGGATCAAACCAGCGAGGTGCCTGGATCAAACCAGCGAGGTGCCTGGATCAAACCAGCGAGGTGCCTAGATCAAACCAGCGAGGTGCCTGGATCAAAACAGCGAGGTGCCTGGATCAAACCAGCGAGGTGCCTGGATCAAACCAACGAGGTGCCTGGATCAAACCAACGAGGTGCCTAGATCAAACCAGCGAGGTGCCTGGATCAAACCAACGATGTGCCTGGATCAAACCAGCGAGGTGCCTGGATCAAACCAACGAGGTGCCTGGATCAAACCAGCGAGGTGCCTGGATCAAACCAGCGAGGTGCCTGGATCAAACCAACGAGGTGCCTGGATCAAACCAGCGAAGTGCCTGGATCAAACCAACGAGGTGCCTGGATCAAACCAGCGAGGTGCCTGGATCAAACCAGCGAGGTGCCTGGATCAAACCAACGAGGTGCCTGGATCAAACCAACGAGGTGCCTGGATCAAACCAACGAGGTTCCTGAATCAAACCAACGAGGTGCCTGGATCAAACCAACGAGGTGCCTGGATCAAACCAACGAGGTGCCTGGATCAAACCAACGAGGTGCCTGGATCAAACCAGCGAGGTTCCTGGATCAAACCAACGAGGTGCCTGGATCAAACCAACGAGGTGCATGGATCAAACCAACGAGGTGCCTGGATCAAACCAGCGAGGTGCCTGGATCAAACCAACGAGGTGCCTGGATCAAACCAGAGAGGTGCCTGGATCAAACCAGCGAGGTGCCTGGATCAAACCAGCGAGGTGCCTGGATCAAACCAGCGAGGTGCCTGGATCAAACCAACGAGGTGCCTGGATCAAACCAGCGAGGTGCCTGGATCAAACCAGCGAGGTGCCTGGATCAAACCAACGAGGTGCCTGGATCAAACCAACGAGGTGCATGGATCAAACCAACGAGGTGCCTGGATCAAACCAACGAGGTGCCTGGATCAAACCAAGCGAGGTGCCTGGATCAAACCAACGAGGTGCCTAGATCAAACCAACGAGGTGCCTGGATCAAACCAACGAGGTGCCTGGATCAAACCAACGAGGTGCCTGGATCAAACCAACGAGGTGCCTGGATCAAACCAACGAGGTGCCTGGATCAAACCAGCGAGGTGCCTGGATCAAACCAACGAGGTGCCTGGATCAAACCAGCGAGGTGCCTGGATCAAACCAGCGAGGTGCCTGGATCAAACCAGCGAGGTGCCTGGATTAAATCAGCGAGGTGCCTGGATCAATGCTTTGCGTTGAAAGATAAACGTAGCAAACTGGGATGAAAAGTTTTGTATGTTGCCGATGAATATGGAAGAGTGTGTTGATAGGATGACAGACGACGTTTTGTTGTTGAAAAGTATGGAACAGTTACTAGTTGATGAATGATAACTTTTTTGTGTACAGAGTCACGTTAGAATATATAATATAAAATGATTATCTTTTAGTAATGTCAGACATAGGATGTATGTCACACCATATGGATGTATGTCACACCATATGGATGTATGTCACACCATATGGATGTTTGTACATGTATGGTCATACAAAACTACGAGATAAAGAATTAGAACATGTGCAACATCTGGGTATCTTTATTGTAGACGTTTCGCCCTCCGTGGCTTTATCAATACAAATTCAAGGACATAATTGGAAGAGTGTAGAACTATGTACTAAAGATGAGGTAATCAGTCTCAGCAGAGGGACTGATTACCTCAGTCAGTATGCCAAGTACATTGGTACCATCACTTTTGTATGGGTGTGAGGCATGGGCTTTGAACGTTGCAGCAAGGAGGTGCCACTAGGCAGCCGAGATATTAAGTTTGAGAGTAACGTCTTGTTAATATTATGCACAGAAAAAGTAGTGTAAAAACTAGAAGACAGTGTTGTGTGATTGATTCAGAGAGAAGATTGTCTAAATTATTTTCTTGAGTAGAAATAGTACAGAGGAGGTTGACCAAGTATACAAGGTGTAGGGAAGGGGGTTGCCCAAGGAAGAGATGGAAAGGGAGGGAGGGAGGTTAAAGGTTTTAAATGGTAGGGGCTTAGACATCCAGCAGGCGACTAGAAGCACAATAAATCGGAGTGGAAACAAAGTATTTTGTGAGTCGGTGGCTGTTGGAGTGCGAGCAAGACAGCACTTACGAAGAGATTCGGGGAAATCGTTTAGCCGGAGTCGAGTCCTGAAGTTGGATGTACAGAACCTGTCCTCTGGCAAGCCATCTCTTGATCACGATGTCTGGGACACTTCTGCAAAGACAGCTAAGGACAGAGCGATGGAGAATTTGTTTTCTTCGCCGAGTCATCCTGCCTTAATAGAAGCGGCTGCTATAATCCGCACTCCTGAGGTCAAAATAAAAATTACCTTGATCTTCCCAATAAAAAAAATACCTCGATGCGGGTTTACGTGCGAAATTAGTGTATAATAAAAATACAATAATTTTCTGTATACAGAAACCGGAATAAATCCCAACCAACAAACTGGGAATAAAAATGGAGTTGCAAGCTAATCGACAACACGAGGGTCGTTAAGGTTGCATGTTATCTGCTCAACACCTGTCAACATGTTATCTGCTCAACACCTGTCAACATGTTATCTGCTCAACACCTGTCAACATGTTATCTGCTCAACACCTGTCAACATGTTATCTGCTCAACACCTGTCAACATGTTATCTGCTCAACACCTGTCAACATGTTATCTGCTCAACACCTGTCAACAATACTTTAACCCATAAACTTGGGATTAAACTCTCAGCACATCTACACTGAAAGCCATAGACCTCTTTGTGTACATAAACACACACACACACGTACACACACACACACATACACATACAATGTATATGTGTGTGTGTGTGTGTGTGTGTACTCACCTAATTGTACTCACCTAATTGTGGTTGCAGGGGTCGAGACTCAGCTCCTGGCCCCGCCTCTTCGCTGTCCGCTACTGGGTCTCTGCTCTCCCTGCTCCACTATATCGTTCGCTAAACTATTCCACTTCCTAACTACTCTATGGCTGAAGAATTATTATTATAATCAAGGGGGAAGCGCTAAACCCGTAGGATTATACAGCGCCTGTGGGGATATGTGGAAGGTATTCAGGCTAAATTCAGGGAACTGAAGCACAGATCCAACTCCCTAGATCAAGAGCCCCTCACCAGCGTCAAGGAACATCCCTTGAGGGGTATGGCTGAAGAAATGCTTCCTAACATACCTTTGACTCATTTGAGTCTTCAGCTTCCAGTTGTGTCCCCTTGTTTCTGTGTTCCCTCTCTGGAACATCCTGTCACTATCTACCTTGTCGATTCCCCGCAGTATTTTGTATGTCGTTATCATGTCTCCTCTAACCCTTCTGTCCTCCAGTGTTGTTTGTCCTATTTCCCTCAACCTTTCTTCATAGGGCAGTCCCCTGAGTTGTGGAACTAACCTTGTCGCAAACCTTTGCACTTTCTCTAATTTCTTGACGTGCTTGACCGGGTGTGGGTTCCAGACTGGTGCTGCATACTCTAGTATGGGCTTGACGTACACGGTGTACAGTGTCTTGAACGATTCCTTATTAAGGTAACGGAACGCTAATCTTAGGTTTGCCAGTTGCCCATATGCTGCCGCAGTTATCTGGTTGATGTGTGTTTCCGGAGACGTGCTTGGCGTTATACTCACCCCAAGGTCTTTCTCCTTTAATGAGGTTTGTAGCCTTTGTCCACCTAGCCTGTACTCTGTCAGCGGTCTTTTTTGCCCTTCCCCAATCTTCATGACTTTGCATTTGGTGGGGTTAAATTCGAGAAGCCAGTTGCTAGACCAGATGTCAAGCTTGTCCAGGTCTCTTTGAAGTCCTGCTTGGTGTTCATACGATTTGATTATCCTCATTAATTTTACATCATCTGCGAACAGAGACACTTCTGAGTCTATACCGTCCGTCATGTCATTCACATATACCAAGAATAGCACTGGTCCTAGGACTGACCCCTGGGGTACACCGCTCGTCACAGGCGCCCACTGTGATACCTCATCACGCACCATGACCCGTTGTTGCCTCCCTGTGAGGTATTCTCTGATCCATTCCAGTGCCCTTCCTGTTATACACGCTTGGTCTTCCAACTTCTTTACTAATCTCATATGAGGAACTGTGTCGAAGGCCTTCCTGCAGTCCAGGAAAATGCAGTCAACCCACCCTTCTCTCTCTTGCCTTACCTCTGTTACTTTATCATAGAACTCCAGGAGGTTTGTTACATAGGATTTGCCTTCCCTGAATCTGTGCTGTCTGGTATTGATTATCCTGTTCTGCTCCAGATGCTCCACCATTCTTTTCCTGATGATTTTCTCCAAGACTTTACACACTATACACGTAAGTGACACCGGTCTACAGTTTAGTGCCTCTTTTTATGTCTCCTTTTTTAAAGATGGGGACTACATTGGCCTTTTTCCATATCTCAGGTAGCTGCCCAGTTTCAAGGGATGTGTTGAATATTATGGTAAGTGGCACACTCAGAACCTCAGCTCCTTCCCAAAGGACCCACGGGGAGATATTGTCCGGACCCATCGCCTTTAAGGTATCAAGGTCACTGTGTAACTGCTTTACCTCCTCCTCAGTGGTGTGTATGCCCTCCAGCACTTGATACATCCCTTGTTGGTGATGCACCCCATCCTGTCTACCCAGCTGCCTTCATGCCTCCACTATGAATACTTCCTTAAAACTCGAGTTGAGCTCCTCGCATACCTCTTGATCATTACTTGTGAGTTCTTTATCTTCTCTCCTCAGCCTTATCACCTGGTCTTTACTGTTGTCTTCCTTCTGATGTGACTGTACATCAGTTTCGGGTCAGACATGACTTTCGATGCTATGTCATTTTCGTACTGTTTCTGGGCCTCCCTCCGTATCTGTGCATACTCGTTTCTAGCTCTTCGACTAATCTCTTTGTTTACTTGGGTTCTTTGCCTTCTGTACCTTTTCCATTCTCTGACACTCTGAGTCTTCACCTCCCTGCACCTTTGGGTAAACCAGGGGCTCTTTCTGGTCTTCCCATTTAATCTTTTTCCTTTGGGTATAAACCGTTCCTCTGCCTCCTTGCACTTTGTCGCTACGTATTTCATCATTTCATTTACTGACTGTCCTTCCATTTCCCTTTCCCACAGAACCTCCTGCAGGAAATTCCTCATACCTGTGTAGTCCCCTCTTTTAAAATCTGGTTTGTCTCTTTCAGCACCATTTTCCCTCTCCACCTGTAGCTCTACAATGTACTCAAAGCTCAGCACCATATGGTAGCTGGCTCCCAGGGGGCTCTCGTGTGATATGTCCTCGATATCTGAGCTGTTCAGGGTGAATACAAAGTCCAGCCTTGCTGGTTCGTCTTCTCCTCTCTCTCTGGTCGTGTCCCTGACATGTTGGTGCATCAGGTTTTCCAGTACCACGTCCATCATCTTGGCTCTCCAAGTTTCTGGACCCCCACGTGGTTCTTGGTTCTCCCAGTCGATCTCCCTGTGGTTGAAATCGCCCATGACAAAGTAACTTCACTCTGCTCATGTGTGCTTTTCTTGCCACCTCCGCCGGAGTGTCCACCATTGCTCTATTGTTCTCGTTACATTCCTCTCCTGGCCTCCTGCAGTTCTGTGGTGGGTTATACATCACTGCAATGACTATCTTGTGCTCCCCAGACTGGATGGTACCTATTATAAAGTCCCTTTCTCTACACACCTCCATTCCTTCCATTTCCTCGAATCTCCAATGGTTCCTTACAAGCAGTGCGACCCCTCCTCCCCCCTGCTCCTTCTATCTTTCCTCAGGATCTGATATCCCTGTGGGAAGATTGCGTCTGTTATTGCCTCATTTAGTTTAGTTTCTGTGATGGCTATGATGTCTGGGGACATCTCACCTATTCTTTCATTCCACTCTTCATACTTATTCGTGATTCCATCTTGCATTTGTGTACCAAACCTTCAACCTTTTTTCCAATACTGTGACCTTGGGGGGATCTTTGTGGGTTGGGGGTGTGGGCAGGGTTCCCATAGGGGGTTGCTGCATGGGTGGGAGAGTTTTATGGTTGGAGTGTGGGTTGGTGGGGTAGGGTTTGTGATGGGGTGGGGTAGTTGTGATGGTGGGTTTTGGGTTGCTGGGGTGGGGACAGAGGGAATGATGTGTGTATGTGATGTTAAAATATATGGTTGCCGTTGGGTTGCTGTGATTTGAGGCCCTCCGTGAGTGCTTCTGGAGGGTGTGTTTGTCCTTCTGCTTGGGCCTGGTGCCCTCTGTACCTCTCTGTCTCCTCCTCTCTTCGCTTTCTTATCCTCTCCTTTAGGGCCTCCCTTTCTTCATGCGTTCTGTCCCGATCTAGGTATACATTCTGGTACTCCTGAGTCGCCCTCAGCCGTGCTTTCTCTTGCAGGATCATGGTACAGGCTGATTCTGCATTGAAGATTACTTTGAGGGGCCGATTTATTTCCCTTGTGTACCACCCGATTCTCCAAAAATTTGGCACCTGGGACGTGTCTCCCCCTGTTGCTAGCATGATACCTTTAATCCTTTCTTTCTCCTCCTGTTTTCTTCTGTCGTGGGTGTTCCCTTCGACTTCCTTAAGGCTGTAGATAAAGATCGACTTCTCCCTTTCCGTCTTCTGGTTCTGTCATGGTTGTAGCCCCTGTGTTCCTCTGTGTGTCCGGCCTACTCATTTGCCCCTGTCCACTGCAGTATATTGTTGGGGTCTCTGCGTTTAGTGTGTCTGCTGCTTTGTCTACCCTCTCATGTGTTGTTACTGCGCCCTCATGCGTTGTTTCTGTGGTGCCCTTCTTGTCCCTGGCTGCTTTTTCTATATCCCTCTCCTGTGGTGTTAGTATCCTACTCATCTTGTTTCGGGCCCCACGTGTGTCTTGACAGTGCCTGAGCATACAAGAGGGAGGGAGAGAGAGAGGGAGAGGGGGAGGAGAGAGAGAGAGGGAGAGGGGGAGGGAGAGAGAGAGGGAGAGGGGTGGGAGGTAGAGGGGAAGAGAGGTGGTAGAAATACCTTGGGGTGTAGGGTGAGAGGTTGTAGAGGTACCAGGGGTGTATGGAGAGATGGGGAGATGGGTAGGAGGGGATTAGGGTTGTGCACGGGGGAGGGGGAGGGAGAGAGAGGGAAGTGAGAGGGAGAGTAAGGAGAGAGATAGAGAGGTGAGAGAGGGAGAGAGTGAGGAGAGGGAGAGAGAGAGGTGAGAGAGTGAGAGAGAGAGGAAGGAGGGAGTGAGAGGAAGGAGAGAGAAAGAGAGGGCGGGAGATAGGGAGAAGTACCAGGGGTGTATGGAGAGAGGGGAGATGGGGAGGAGGGGATTAGGGTTGTGCATGGGGGAGGAGAGGGAGATAGGTGGTAGAAGTACCCGGGGTGCTGGAAGAGAGGGGAGAGGAGGGGAGAGAGGTGTTAGAAGTACCCAGGGGTGTTGGGAGAGAGGGCGGAAAGGGTTGGGGAGGTGGATGGAAGGTGAGGAGGAAGAGAGAGGGGAGGGAGGGAGGGGGAGAGAGAGAGGGTGAGGAGGAAGCGAGAGGGGGTAGAGAGAGAGGGGAGCGAGAGATGAGAGGGAGAGAGAGGAAGGAGGGAGAGAGAGGAAAGCGAGAGAGGAAGGAGAGAGGTAGAGAGGCGAGAGAGGGAGTGTGTGTGTGTGTGTGAATAGGTAAAACTGGTCAATTAGCAAGAACTCATTTAAAATTAAGTCCTTTCCATAATTTTCTCTTATACATTTAAAGATATATATTTTTTTCATTTATGATAATATAAAAATTAATGATTTTGTTCCAAAAGAACCTTAGAAAACTTACCTAACCTTATTATAACAAGCGCAATTTAATTTAGCCTAATCCAACTAAATTTATTTTATATAAGTTTACTATAATTTAATAATAAACAAACACAATGAAATATATTTTTCGTTAGATTCAGAAGGATTTTTGTGAAATTATTGCATATACAAATATTCATTTGCCTTATTCGGCATGATATTATATATATATATATATATATATATATATATATATATATATATATATATATATATATATATATATATATATATATATATATATATATATATATATATTTTTTTTTATTAAAACATCGGCCGTTTCCCACCAAGGCAGAGTGGCCACCAAAGCAGGGTGGCCTAACAATGAAAAACTTTCATCATCATTCACTCCATCACTGTCTTGCCAGAGGAGTGCTTACACTACAGCTACAAAACTGCAACATTAACACCCCTCCTTTAGAGTTCTGACACTGTACTTCCCATCTCCAGGAATTAAGTCCGGCCTGCCGGTTTCCCTGAAACCCTTCATAAATGTTAACTTGCCTACACTCCAACAGCACGTCAAGTCCTAAAAACCATTTGTCTCCATTCGCTGCTATCTAAAACGCTCACGCACGCTTGCTGGAAGTCCAAGCCTCTCGCACACAAAACCTCCTTAACCCCCTCCCTCCAACCTTTTCTAGGCCGACCCCTACCCCGCCTTCCCTCCACTACAGATTTATACACTCTAGAAGTCATTCTATTTTGCTCCATCCTTTCTATATGTCCAAACCATCTCAACAACCCCTCCTCAGCTCTCTGGATAATAGTTTTGGTAATCCCACACCTCCTTCTAATTTCCAAACTACGGATTCTCTGCATTATATTCACACCACACATTGCCCTCAGACACGACATCTCCACTGCCTCCAGCCTTCTCCTTGTTGCAACATTCACAACCCATGTCTCACACCCATACAAGAGGGTTGGTATAATTACACTCTCATACATTCCCCTCTTTGCTTTCATGCATAAAGTTTTCTGTCTACACAAGCTCCTCAGTGCACTACTCACCTTTTTCTCCTCGTTAATTCTATGATTTACCTCATCCTTCATATGCCCATCTGCTGACTCATCCACTCCCAAATATCTGAACACATTCACCTCCTCCATACTCTCTCCCTCCAATCTGATATCCAATCTTCCCTTATCTAATTTTTTTGTTATCCTCATCACCTTACTCTTTCCTATATTCACTTTTAATTTCCTTCTTTTACACACCCTACCAAACTCATCCACCAACATCTGCAACTTCTCTTCAGAATCCCCCAAAAGCACAGTGTCATCAGCAAAGAGCAACTGTGACAACTCCCACTTTGTGTCAGATTCGTTATCTTTTAACCGAACACCTCCCGCCAACACCTGAGCATTCACCTCTCTCACAACTCCATCTATAAATATATTAAACAACCATGGTGACATCACACATTCCTGTCTAAGGCCTACTTTTACTGGGAAATAATCTCCCTCTCTCCTACACACTCTAACCTGAGCCTCACTATCCTCGTAAAAACTCTTCACTACTTTCTGTAACCTACCTCCTATTCCATACACTTGCAACATCTGCCACATTGCCCCCCTATCCACCCTATCATATGCCTTTTCCAAATCCATAAATGCGACAAACACCTCTTTTCCCTTATCTAAATATTGTTCACCTATATGTTTCACTGCAAACACTTGGTCTACACACCCCCTACCCTTCCTAAAGCCTCCTTGTTCATCCGCTATCCTGCTCTCCGTCTTACTCCTAATTCTTTCAATAATAACTCTACCATACACTTTACCAGGTATACTCAACAGACTTATTCCCCTATAATTTTTACACTCTCTTTTGTCCCCTTTGCCTTTATACAAAGGAACTATGCATGCTCTCTGCCAATCCCTAGGTACCTTACCCTCTTCCATACATTTATTAAATAAAAACACTAACCACTCCAAAACTATATCCCCACCTGCCTTTAACATTTCTTTCTTTATCCCATCAATCCCAGCTGCTTTACTCCCTTCATTATATATATATATATATATATATATATATATATATATATATATATATATATATATATATATATATATAGCAAAACAACCATGGGGGAGTAGAATGATAGCTCTAGGCATTTCATGATGCAATCAACACATCATCAGCAGCTTGCAAAATTGCAGAAAAGGAGGATGTCCAAGCAAGTACGTTCCCAAGGACCGTCTTCACTGGAGTGAGTGAGGAGAGAGATGGAGAAAGAGAAGATACCGAAAGTGCTCCCAGGCACACCAGCGCCCACTTCCGGTATCCTTCTCTCTATATATCTCTCTCCCTCCCTCACTCCATGTGAAGATGTCCTTTGGGAACTATTTGCTTGGACATCCTCCTTTTCTGCAATTTTGCAAGCTTGATAATGTGTTGATTGCAACACAAGGCCTACAGCTATCATTCTACTCCCCGTGGTATTTTTCATCCTGTATCGCTTGGTTTTTGATATTTGCATAATATATATATATAATATATATATATATATATATATATATATATATATATATATATATATATATATATATATATATATATATATCTTTCTTTCTTTCAACACGTCGGCCGTTTCCACCAAGGCAGGGTGGCCCAAGGAAAACGAAAGTTTCTCCTTTTACATTTAGTAATATACACAAAAGAAGGGTTACTAGCCCTTGCTCCCGCATTTAATCGCCTCTTACGACACCATGGCTTACGGAGGAAGAAATATATATATATATATATATATATATATATATATATATTATATATATATATATATATATATATATATATATATACACTAAGAGACATACGCTTACGGTATATGTATACTGTCACTCAGGGTGTTCGTATATACACTGAGAGACATACACTTCACAGTGTATATCTGGAGACTAAAATTGCTCATTCCAATGGAGAATATTGAGTAAACTCTTATTTATGCCTGACACGAATATGTAAAATCCATTTATTGTATACAAGTTTTAATAAGACAATTTCTAAAACAATTATTTTTAAATACTTTTTTACTGAATTTCTAATAAGAATATTTGACTGAATAATTATAGATAATCAACATAATGTCCTTTTTTTACTTGATTTTTCATTAAACAAGAAATGTAATACTTCGATATGTTAAGTTATAAGAATTTTTATTATTGTTGTTGGTATTAACATTATTATTAGTAGTAGTAGTAGTAGTAGTAGTAGTATTATATTTATTGGTACTATTATCATTATTTTTGGTATAATAATCATTATTGTTATTATTATTATTGTTTAGTGAGAAAAGCCCTAAACAAGAATGGGTGATACAGCGCTAAAGCTTCCCTGATCAGCTCAAGCTCCGGAGACAGCTTCACACATAACGATGTTATCGCTCAGGGAAGAGCCTGGTCAAGATAACTTAATACACTTCTGATGGAACGATAACACAGAGCAGTGTGTAGTGTCTGTCATCTACTTGTCTACCCTTTGTCTCTTCTAACAGTTCTACCATGTCTCTGTCTGTCTCACATACACACACACACACGCACAATGGAAGGCACTACAATGGATCAGGGAATACCTGTCAGGAAGACAGCAGCGAGTCATGGTCCGTGGCGAGGTGTCAGAGTGTGCGCCGGTGACGAGTGGGGTTCCACAGGGGTCAGTCCTGGGACCGGTGCTGTTTCTGGTATTTGTGAACGACATGACGGAAGGAATAGATTCCGAAGTGTCCCTGTTTGCAGATGATGTGAAGTTGATGAGAATTCAATCAGACGAGAACCAGGCAGAACTACAACTGGATCTGGATAGGCTGCAAGCCTGGTCTAGCAATTGGCTCCTGGAGTTCAACCCCACCAAGTGCAAAGTCATGAAGATTGTGGAAGGGCAAAGAAGACCGCAGACGGAGTACAGTCTAGGGAGCCAGGAAAAAGATCTTGGGGTGAGTATAACACCAGGCACATCTCCTGAGGCGCACATCAACCAAATAACTGCTGCAGCATACGAGCGCCTAGCAAACCTAAGAACAGCTTTCCGACATCTTAATAAAGAATCGTTCAGGACCCTATACACTGTGTACGTTTGGCTCATATTTGAGTATGCAGCACCAGTTTGGAACCCACACCTAGCCAAACACGCAAAGCTAGAGAAAGTGCAAAGGTTTGCAACAAGACTAGTCCCAGAGCTAAGGGGTATGTCCTACGAGGAGAGGTTAAGGGAAATCGACCTGACGACACTGGATTACAGGAGAGATATGGGGGACATGATAACGACATATAAAATACTGAGAGGAATTGACAAGGTGGACAGAGACAGAATGTTCCAGAGATGGGACACAGCAACAAGGGGACACAGTTGGAAGTTGAAGACTCAGATGAATCACAGGAATGTTAAGAAGTATTTCTTCAGTCACAGAGTGGTCGGGAAGTGGAATAGTTTGGGAAGCGATGTAATGGAGGCAGGATCCATTCATAGCTTTAAGAAGAGGTATGATAAAGCTCATGGCGAAGGGAGAGTGACACGGTATCGGCCAGTGAAGAGGGGGGGCCAGGAACTATGACTTGACCCCTGCAACCACAACTAGGTGAGTAAACACACACGGCTTAGGTAAGACTGGGGGACCCAAAGTAGTAGTGTCAGTGATATACTTCCCGCCACCTAACAAGAGACCGAGGCAAGAATATGAAGATAACAAAGCAGTATGTGAGGGAAAAGTTCGTTAGATAAGAGTGGAAGCATGAATGAGTGGTGGAGGTAGTTGAGTGCTTGTTGAGTGCTTGTTGAGTGCTTGTTGAGTGAGGTGTGTGGATCGTTACCTCTCTACCCCCCGACCCCCAGTTTTGTTATTCCACCTGGTGGGAGGTAACAAGGGGACAGTCATAGAGAGTTTGGTATCACTTGTCTTTCTCTTTCCTCCAAGTTCTTAGGTATGGAATTCCACTCTGCTTCCTTTTATATTTTAGGTGTTTGTTTTTTATGTTAAGGTAACCGGACCTGATTTAACTTACGTATTGTATCGCAATTATTATTAGTCCTCACCAGTTTTTTTAAAGTCCTTCTGTCTAGCATGTGAGTGACTGCTTGTCCGGGTTTTTTACTATTGTTTATTTCTCTGCGAGACAAGGCTGTCAGCTTGATCTAAGAAATAGATCTGTCTCTATATATATTTTCACCACTTCTGGATACCGCATAAGTGTCGTAGCACAATTGGCAAACACCATTGGTTTCTTCATCACCTTTAACACCACTTTCATCAAAGTTCTACCAGTCACAGATTCGATTTATTCCGTTGTCTACCAACGGTGAAACACCGTCTACACCTTGGTGTTTGTACTCTGCGTCTCTGTCACCTGTCATTGAAAGTGGACTCTTCATAAGTCATTCCCAACTGCGACTACCTCTGTTTTTACCGGCTTCATTGGTCAACATTGGATCCTGGTATCTAAGCGCACCACTGCATCCGCACACCGGAATACCATCTGTCTGGGACCTGTATTTATGTATGTAGGACATTAGTATTTTATGTATTTTATTTTTCATATTATATTTTTTTCATATTTAATGTTTAAATGTTTTATATTTACATGAATAATTTTTTGCATATTTCCTATAAAATTGATTATTCTTACCCGTTATTTTTTTTTTTCTATTTTTATTTTGATGGGGAGGAAGGGTCCTGTCAGATACCCCCTGAAGGTCTGAGAGGAAATTCATACCTTCATACAATGTTTGACGTCATAGCTGCTACAGCAATGACGTCTTTGTGATTTCATTCACAAAGAGATAGACTTGGAGAACTGGAATCCTCATGGAGGACCCAAAACGTGGAGGGTTAAGTTGATGGAGGTTGTCAGGGAAAATTTTATGTTACCATAAGTATGTCAGACATAGGAGAAATAAAATATGAGAGCCCCCTGGGCCCTAGTGACCATGCAGGAGCTAAATGTAGATGGGGAAAGTGGCGAGTGGAGGGTTTGAGAAGCCAGACTTTAGAAGAGATGAGGGATGAGGGAACTCCTGAATGCAGTTCAGTGGGAAAGGGAACTGGAAGGAAAGTTTGTGGTTGAGATAGAGTATGTACTGGGAAGTGGAGAACTTCGTACCCAGAAGAAGAACGGGAAGTAGCAAAGACATTGAGTGCTCTTGGTGTAACCAGAGATGCACAGATGCAAAAAGAGAAGCATAAGAGCGTAAAAAAAAATATAGAAAATGAAGAACAGATAAAAATAGAAGTGAGCAGATTAGCCAGAAATAAACAAGGGTCATATCAGAAGAAAAGACCTCGTAATTCGACTCAAGAAGAAGGGAGGAGAACTAACAGAAAATGACAAGGATGTCTATGAGTGCTGAACAAACTATTCAAAGATGTCTTCTCAGGAGAAAGAGTACATCAACAAGTACTGGACACCGTTCACACAACACGGGAAGAGGTAAAGCAAAAAACTTTTCATTGAACTGGATAAATCAAAGGCAGTGAGGACCTGACAGTGACAAGGTGTCACCATGGATTCTGTGAGTAGGAACAAAGAATGGTCCGAGCCACTAGCTAAGATCTACAAGACAGTCAACACAGGACAGTTGCCAGAGATCTGGGACACAGCAAATGTAGTACGTATCTATATTCAAGAAAGGAGACAAGCAGAAAGTGCTGAACTACAGGCCAGTTTGGCTGACATGAATAACTTGCAAGGTAAAAGAGAAGCTAGTCAGGAGAACAGTGCTGCACTTGGAGACAAGTAAATTCATAAACAATCAACACGGGTTTAGATTTGAGATGGTATATGTTATCTTGACAACCTATTGGAATTCTAGTACAAAGTAATGGAAGTGAGGCAGGAGAGAGGGCTTGGTGGACTGCATCTCCTAAGACTGCAAGAATGCATTTGATACAGTACCCCACATGAGGCTGGGGTAAAAACTGGAGGTGAAGGTAGGAATAACAGGGAACGTACTCCGGTGGATCCAAGAGTACCTCAAAGAAAGAAGGCAAAGAGTAATTTTCCAGAGACTTAAGAATGGGGAAGTGTAAGAAGCGAGGTGCCGCGAGGATAGGTATTAGGGCCAGTACTGTTTCTGGTTTATTAGAATGATATTCCAGAGGGGAATGAATCAACTGTATCTGTTTGCTGATGTAAAACTGATTAGAAGAATAAATATAGACGAGGACAGAGAGAGGCTGAAAAATGGATCTGGATAAACTGCATAATTGGCCAAATAAGTGGTTGACTGAATTCAGTCTTGTCAAATGCAAGGTCATGAAGATCGAGGAAGGGGCCAGGAGACCAGACAGTTTACGGCTTCGGGGAACAGAGACTGCAGAGCTCACTCAAATAAAACGACCTAGGGGTAAGCACAGTATCTAGCATTTTGTCACAATACAGTGATTGGAACAATACACAAATAACCCGCACTTAGGAGATTTAATCTTATGACGATGTTTTGGTCCGACTTGATCCATTAACTTGTGACACAAAGAAGAACAAAGAGACGGGAGCAGAATAACGCAGCACCAGCAGGCAACCCACACCTGAGGAAACACCTAAGGAACTGGTGAAAGTGCAGAAGTGAGCAACGAGGTTTGTTCCTGAGTTTAGGGTCATGACTTATGAGGAGAAACTAATAGAAGTGAATCTAACGACACTGGAGAGTAGAAGAATCAGGAAAGACATAATAACATACAAAATACTCAAAAGAATTGATAGATTAAACTGGGCAGGCAGTTTAAAAGGTGATAAACGGGGATGTCAGGAAGAATTTCTTCAGCCTTAATGTGGTCAGAAAATGGAATAATTTCGGTGAAGAAGTGGGGGAGGCAGACTCCCTTAAGAGCAGGTGCAATAAGGTCCACGAGCCTGACAGGGAGTGAATCTAGCAAGCAGCAAGTTGAGAGGCGGGGCCAGGAGCTAAGACTCGACCGCAGCCACATAGATGAAAACACACACATATACACACAAACACAGTAAAAGAGAAAGCTGAGAGGATATGAATAAAGAATAGGTTAAGATAATTATGCAGGAACAACACAACGAAAGAGAGAACTAAAACAAGAGGTGCAGCTACCTCAGATTATCTCTGGAATGTAAACAAAGGCTCTGAGAGGGAGAGGAAAGGGATGGAAGATAATAAAGCTAAAATTAAAGTCAGCAAATTAAAGCCAGTTATGGTAACATTTCTAAAGAAGAGATAGTGTAACCGGTGGTGCTGACGAAGCAATTTTGTCTAGAGTTTAAAAGCCACATTATAAACATTAACAGGTTATTAAGGGAAGGGAAACGGACGAAAAACCCGCTTTTGTCTATTTAAAAAAAAGGAAGAAAATAATCATGAACAGAAAAAATCAAAGAACAATATATAAACAAGATGACAAAATGTACAATGGATTTACAACCTTCAAGAATGCGATATGAAGTTGAAAAAAAAAATATACGAGATGGATAAGCACAGGCCGCTTACATTAATATTTTGATGATTAGAAACATATGGAACACTTGAGGTAATCAGTCCCTCAGCCTGGAGTCCAGGCTGAGGGACTGATCAATTTTGATCTTCAACATTCTGCTTTGTATTGGAGTGATGAAGTCACTGTGGGGCGAAACGTTTCCACAATAAGGATACCCAAGTGTTGCACATGTGTCTAATCAATCAACTTGTCGGTTCTGGGATCACATGTATGTGATCCCCAGGTCCACATGTATGTCATCCCCAGGTCCACCTGTATGTCATCCCCAGGTCCACCTGTATGTCATCCCCAGGTCCACCTGTATGTCATCCCCAGGTCCACCTGTATGTCATCCCCAGGTCCACCTGTATGTCATCCCCAGATCCACCTGTATGTCATCCCCAGGTCGACCTGTATGTCATCCCCAAGTCCACCCTATATGTGATCCTGGGTCCATCTCTCCGTGATCCCCAGGTCCACCTGTATTTGATCCTCATACTACAATTGATTTGGTGGGTGTGCAATCCGGGGATCAATAATAAGGCTTCAGAGGCAACGTTACTTTATTTGGGGTCTTGTACACAGGCATTGTGTTTTAGTTGCCCAGGCCTGGAGGGCCATGCCAGCAAGAGTGACGGAGTAACCTTTGTCTCACTCTTGCCAGAGTGAAACAGGGTAACCGTGGTGTGGGCTGAGCTTGGTAGGCCTATGCCACTAGGTGTCAGCACCATACTCCCGCAAAATATGAACCCAACTGGGCATACATTGCTCAGCCACCTTCCCATGGTCGTCCTCGACCATGATTGACTGAAAAAACTCTCAGGAAGAGGGCACAGAACACAGAATATAAACATATATACACGTGAACATGGATGAAAAAACTTCCTACAGGGAGGGAAGAAAAAGAAGAGGGATGTGCTAAATATCGTGGTCCAAGGCAATGAGCCTCGGCGGGCGTCTGGACAGATACCGCAACACAGGAGACACCACACCACTGTGGCTGAGCTATGACGTAACAGGGTATGGTCTCGTCTGGAACGGTGAAGCAGTCATAGAGTAGTCGCTGTAGGGTTCACTCAACTTGGGGCACAACCTGCTGGTGCCCTCGAGTGAGGTGTCGTCAGTACTAGGCAACTGGACAGGACCTCTTCTGCCAAGTGACTCAGGAGGACATTTCTCGATTGGTACTGTCGCTGGAAGCAAGAGTGGAGTGAGTCGTAATAGAGATGACTCAGGCGAGGGAGTCTTAGCAGCATACACCATAACTGGAGTAAGCAGGCTTGCTGTCAGAGTGACATAATACTTTGTGCAGGGTGCTCACTGAAGCTGTGACACGAGTCAGACAGTCGCCTGCAGACAGGGCTACTGCGGCTTGAAGATGTCATCCTCTCGACAGTTGGAGTCATAGCAGAGATTAGTATAAGCGTCCTCAGACAAGTTTTTACACATAACTGCACTCTGACAGTCAGGTGAGCGAAACGAGTCTCAATGGGAAAGTCGTAGTAGGTACAATTCAGGCATGGTGTCTACGAGCGGCATAAGAGCTTTCTGTTCACGTGGGCTCAGGCGCTTGTAATCTGATGTCTGAACTGATTAGTGTCAGTTGTCAGTCACAATGCAGTGACATGTAACACAAGGGTGTTACCCATGGTCTGGGCTCAGACCACACTGTGGTCTACACACACATCTGGGCTCAGACCACACATCGGGATTCACGGAAAACTGCACACACCCGCACTTCATATGCGGTTACAACATGGCTTGCACTAGCAAAAGATACTTTGATGTGCAAAAATCAACACTAAGGCATTCACGAACATATAACACTGGTAAGGAACACTGAGAGGAATTAACACATGACATATCTTCTCTCAATCGTTCTCGACAATACTGCAACAAATTGCTCATTGTGAAACTATAACACTGTCGATGTGACATCATTTAATGATGTAAGGGTGACATTGCAAGGTGACGTCAGGACAGACGTTCAGGGTGACGTCAGGCAGACCTCCAGGGTGATGTCAGGCAGGAATCCTAGGGTGACGTCGGGCAGACGTTCTGGGTGACGTCTCAAGGTGACGACGGGCAGACATCCAGGGTGGTGTCGGGCAGATGTCCTGGGTGACGCCATGAGGTGACGTCCTGGAGTGACGTCGCAAAGTGATGGCAGGCAGCAGACAACAGCATGTGGCTTTGGACACTGGCTTGGTAACTCACGTGGCTTGCTCCACATGAATTAAAGAGACACGTGGCCTTATCCACACGTGGCTTCGTGATCCACATGGCCTTATCCACACGTGGCCTTATCCACATGTGGCTTCGTGATCCACATGTCTGAGTGACCTTGGGCACTCGGATACGGAGCTCTGGCAAAGAAATCACACAGAATTCACAACAGCAGAGAGGGTGTGAGAGTGTAGTGGTGTATGGTGGTAGTGTGATGAGTGTGGGTGGTGTATGGTGGTAGTGTGATGAGTGTGGGTGGTGTATGGTGGTAGTGTGATGAGTGTGGGTGGTGTATGGTGGTAGTGTGATGAGTGTGGGTGGTGTATGGTGGTAGTGTGATGAGTGTGGGTGGTGTATGGTGGTAGTTTGATGAGTGTGGGTGGTGTATGGTGGTAGTGTGATGAGTGTGGGTGGTGTATGGCGAGGGAGGAGCCTCCGCACCCCACACACTTGGAGAATCAACCACACTGAACACAGAGTAACACACAAACTTGCCTCTGACTTGCTGAAACATACAGGTGACACTGAACACGTGACTGAAAAACAGCGTGGGATGCTGTGAAGACCCAGGCAAAGTCACGAAGATTTCTCGAGGAAAATTCAGCAGATTTCAGCTTGGATCCTTCTGATCCTGTGCCTGAATGATGAAACTTGCAGACACGACATCAGGACAACTCGTAGAGAGACGGATGCTTCTTATATGGGGTGATGAAGTGAAGACAACATCTTTGGCTTCCTGTGACCACCGCTTCCACCAATATTACAATTGATTTGGGGGGTATGCAAGATGGGAATCAATAATCTGTTTGCCTTATTACGTACGCTTAGGCATTGCTGTCTTGGTTTAATTAAGGTTGCTGCTTACCATCACCCCCAAGTCCTTCTCGCAATCTGTATGGCTAAGTTCTACGTTATTTAACTTATAAGTGCTTGGGTTATGGACACTCCCGAGCTTCAGAACCTTGCATTTATCTACATTGAACTGCATCTGCCACTTTTCTGACCACGAATTGAGTTTGTCTAAATCCTCCTGAAGTTCCCTGACATCTATGTTTGAATCAATTATCCTACCTATCTTCGTGTCGTCGGCAAATTTGCTCATATCACTAGTAATTCCCTCATCAAGGTCATTGATATATAATATAAACAACAACGGACCTAAGACTGAGTTACAGAACCCCATTCGGATTTAACCCCATTTATGCACACTCTCTGCTTCCTATTGGTGAGCCATGATTCGATCCATAAGAATGGAGGAACACATCAGAAGGCCTGCTGGCCCATGCAAGGCAGGTACTTATCAAAACCACCACAACCTAGGAATTTGCTCCCGTACTCGCGACACCAAACAGATCCAGCCCCTCCCACTCATATGTTTGTCTAATCTCTTTTTAAAGCCACCCAAGGTCCTAGCCTCTATCACAGTACTCGGAAGATTGTTCCACGCATCTACAACTCTGTTAAGCTCCTGGAGAGCGAAACGTTGCCACAATAAAATGTCACATTAGTTGCATTTGTGTCCTTTTACTTAACATATTGTCGGTAATTCTACCAATATTATTACATCTACAACTCTGTTCGAAAACCAGTACTTGCCTATGTCCTTTCTAAATCTAAATTTATCCAATTTAAATCCGTTATTTCTGGTTCTTGGTTCGATATCCTCAGTATTTTATTAATATCTCCTTTGTTTATGACCATCATCCACTTGTACACCTCGATGATGTCTCCCCTCATTCTACGTCTCTCCAGAGAGCGGAGATTCAACGCTCTAAGTCTATCTTCATACGGGAGATTTCTTATACTGTAAATCATTTTAGACATTCTTCTTTGTATGTTCTCCAATAAATCTATATCCATCCTGTAGCTATATGGATAAATCTATATCCATCAGTGCTCTGGTGAAGGACCAGGTGCTTCGGCTCCAACGGTACCCCGGTGATGGACCAGGTGCTTCGGCTCCCTCAGTTCCCTGGTGATGGACCAGGTGTTTCTGCTCTTTCAATGGCCTGGTAATGGACCAGTTACTTCGGCTCATTCAGTGCCCTGGTGATGGACCAGGTGCTTTGGCTCCCTCAGTGCCCTGGTGATGGACCAGATGCTTAGGCTCATTCAGTGCCCTGGTGATGGACCAGGTACTTAGGCTCATTCAGTGCCCTGGTGATGGACCAGGTGCTTTGGCTCCCTCAGTGCCCTGGTGATGGACCAGGTGCTTAGGCTCATTCAGTGCCCTGGTGATGGACCAGGTACTTAGGCTCATTCAGTGCCCTGGTGATGGACCAGGTGCTTTGGCTCCCTCAGTACCCTGGTGATGGACCAGGTGCTTCAGCTCCTTTAATACCTTGGTGATGGACCAGGTGTTTCAGCTCCTTCAACGCCCTGTTGATGGATCATGTGCTTCGGCTTATTCAGTGCCCTGGTGCCCAGCTCCTTTGGTGCTCTTGTGATGGACCAGGTGCTCCAGGTCTTCCAGTACCCTGTTTTATAGTGCCCTGATTATCAAAGCATATTCCATGGATGGAGTAGGTGGGTTGGGTAGGAGTTTTTGTTTGTGGGATTGGTTTTGGGTTTTAGGGGGACCTGCCTAGCGTTGACCAGTTGACTTGCTGCAGTGTTCCTTATTTCTGTTTTCTTGTGAGTGAGAGGGTTGGATTTGAACGGACTTGACAATTGTTGGGGGGTTGTCGGGGTTTGTTCCTTGGATTTGGATGGGTTGGACAAATATTTTTGTTGGTGGGTTCGTTTTGACATGGACTTGCCAAGTATGGGCCAGTAGGCCTGTTGCAGTGTTCCTCCTTTCTTATGTTCTTATGTTCTTAACATTACTTTATTTGGAGTCTTGTACACAGGCAGTGTGTTGTGGAGGCCCGGAGGGCAATGCCCGCGAGAGAGTGACGGAGTAACCCTTGTTGACGGAGTGAGGTCGGCTACCAGGGTGAGACAGGGTAAGCGAGGTGCAGGCTGAGCTTGGTAGGCCTATGCCACTTGGTGTCAGCACCATAGTCCAACAAAATATGAACCCAACTGAGCATACACCCAGGTCCACCTGTATGTGATCCCCAGGTCCATCTGTGATACCCAGGACCACCTGTATGTGATCCCCAGATCCATCTGTGATACCCAGGTCCATTTGTGATACCCAAGTCCACCTGTATGTGATCCTCAGGTCCATCTGTGATCAACAGGTTCACCTGTATGTGATATCCAGGTCCACCTGTATGTGATACCCAGGTCCACCTGTACGTGATACCAAGGTCCACCTGTATGTGATCCTCAGGTCCACCTGTATGTGATCCCCAGGTCTACCTGTATGTGATCCCCAGGTCCACCTGTATGTGATCCCCAGGTCAACCTGTATGTGATCCCCAGGTCCACCTGTATGTGGTCCCCAGGTCCACCTGTATGTGATCCCCAGGTTCACCTATTTGTGATCCCCAGGTCCACCTGTTTGTGATCCCCAGGTCCACCTGTATGTGATCCCCAGGTCCACCTGTATGTGGTCCCCAGGTCCACCTGTATGTGATCCTCAGGTCCACAAGTATGTGATCCCCAGGTCCACCTGTATGTGATCCTCAGGTCCACAAGTATGTGATCCCCAGGTCCACCTGTATGTGGTCCCCAGGTCCACCTGTATGTGATCCTCAGGTCCACCTGTATGTGATCCCCAGGTCTACCTGTATGTGATCCCTAGGTCCACCTGTATGTGATCCCCAGGTCCACCTGTATGTGATCCCCAGGTCAACCTGTATGTGATCCCCAGGTCCACCTGTATGTGATCCCCAGGTCCACCTGTATGTGATCCCCAGGTCCACAAGTATGTGATCCCCAGGTCCACCTGTATGTGGTCCCCAGGTCCACCTGTATGTGATCCCCAGGTCCACAAGTATGTGATCCCCAGGTCCACCTGTATGTAGTCCCCAGGTCCACCTGTATGTGATCCCCAGGTCCACCTGTATGTGATCCCCAGGTCCACAAGTATGTGATCCCCAGGTCCACCTGTTTGTGATCCCCAGGTCCACCTGTATGTGATCCCCAGGTTCACCTATTTGTGATCTCCAGGTCCACCTGTTTGTGATCCCCAGGTCCACCTGTATGTGATCCCCAGGTCCACCTGTATGTGATATGCTGCTGATGTCGATCATTCTCGTCAACTTCCAGTTAAGAAGCACTTAAAGGCGGCTGATGCTGATCTGAAGAGTGAGGTTATTGATTCTCTTGTACCATCAAATTACCTTCCATCGACTCGCCAGTTGGCACAATAGTTCTATAACGTGGAGTTAGTTCCTCCCTCCTGGCCCCTCTCTCTCAGCATCATGCCCTCATGACAGACACTACAGCTTCAACTTTACAGAAAGTATTTTTGTCTCACCGTGAAGACAAGGCACGGTTGTTCACTCAGCACATGATGCACTGGTATTGCTTGCAACCAGAACCTAGCAGATGCTAACTACCTTGTTTGCATCACTGCTTTGTTCTCTGTGGAGCACCTCCAGCCACTCTGTCATCCATGTTGGGACTGACACAGATGTACTTGTAATGCTGGCCGACAAAGCCACAGACAGCATACAACTGCAAATGCAATATGCATTGAACCCAACTAACATATACAGCATCCGGGAGATTCAGCAACCAATGCTTGCCGTAGTCAAAACCCATACATGTATGTCCTCCTTGCTCGTGGCATCGCAAGATGTGGCACTGTTCCAAGCCTCTGGTGTCTAGGAAAAGAATGCTATTTCTATCCTGGGAGAAGGGAAGGAGAATTGGGAAATACTTGATATGTTTAGACAAAACTAAGCGAGCCATGGTGAGATCGCAGGTACTGGAGAGATGGTCATGTTCAGTTTATAGTTTGTAACCAGCACATCTTTATTACACGAGTATTAGCACATTATATACTGAGGACGTGGTAGCCGAAAGTCACTGACATTTTCTGGATTTCAAGCTTGAACGTCTTCCACCCATTTCTGCCTCGGCTAAATGCTATTCGTACAGGGCACACCTCTGCATGCAGCAGTGATTCAGCTATGATGAAGTGACTGTGACAGACCGGGCTGGCAACTTTGGAATGTTATATTGTGCCCAACTGAAACCAACAGAGCTGTGGCACCTAACCGAGTCTAACTTATCGTCATTTGTGTTGTAAGATAAACTGTGGTAAAATAAGTACGTCTACCTGGACTCTACCGTGAACGTTCCGCAAAAAGGTTTCTTTAGTACACCTTGTACTCATTCTTTCCAATGGACTCTAATGAAGAGCTATGGGTCTCCAGTCTAGAAACACGACTGCATAGCCTCAAAACTTTCACCTCCCGAGTATGAATTTTCACTAAACATGATTATCGAAAACTGTCATAGTTATTATTATTATTATAATCATGGGTGAGCGCTAAATCCTGAGGGATTATACAGCGGCTGTGGGGAAGGGGCGATGGAAAGTATTCAGTCTCAATGCAGGGAACTGGAGCACAGATCCAATTCCCTAGATCAAAGCCCTCACCAGCGTCAAGGAACCTCCCTTGAGGTTCCCTGCATGGTATTATATGTTTATTTATTGCTGTGTATTATGCTGAGTCTTATGTGATGTATGTGATGTATACTGCAGCATGTATCAATTATTCAATATGTGGAACAAAATAGGATCGAGAAACTATACCAATTAATGCTATTCGATCCTGCCTTTATGTGACTCCAACATTTTTCTTTTGTTTGTGTCTTGCTTACTTTACAAGTCTTGCAACAAGTTTTATGACTGCCTAAACAAGAGTGCATGTCACAAGTGTTACTTAAGAACTGATGGGCTGATTTAACTTGACACAGGAGATTTAGAACACTCTGGGTTGGTCTCACTAAGGATACGTATTATTGTTTCTGTGATGGTTTCACTGACTTCACAATGTTTCAATTTTTTTAATGCCTAACAAGTTCCACTTCTGAGCGTTAATAACAAGCAAATATTGAAAGCAGGAGTGCAGTGAGCACAATAAGGGAACAATGTATCAACATCCGTGGCCCCAGATTATTCAACATCTTACCGGAAGATATCAGAAACACTGCTGGAACAAGTGTAGAAGTCTTCAAGAGGAAGCTGGACAAGTATCTTCACCAGGTGCCAGATCAACCAGGCTGTGATGAATATATGGGCCAGCGGGCCACCAGCAGCATCAGCATGATTCACCAAGCTAGCACCAGACAAGCCTGGCCCATGACCGGGCGCCGGGACCATAAACACTCTCAAAATTCATCAAAGGTATATTAAAAGGACTTCGTCATCCTTGGAATAAGAGAATTACGATAAAACTGGATTTATATTTACACCGACACATCTCATCGTCATTGATGAGTTCCGAGGGTCTTTCTACTCGGGGAGCCCGGCCATGGGCCAGGCTCGCCCAGTGCTTGCCTGGCCATCTGGGAAAATCTTGAATAAAAAAATTGCCATAGTCGGAGCTGTGAAGTTATTTGTAACATCTGGATAAATTCCCAGTGAACATCCAGGTAACTTTAGTGAACATCCACGTAACTTGACAGTGAACTTCCACGTAACTTTACGGTGAACATCCACGTAACTTTACAGTTGAACATTCAGGTAACTTGACAGTGAACATCCACGTAACTTTACAGTGAACATCCAGGTAACTTCACATTGAATATCCAGGAAACTTCACAGAGAACATCCAGGTAACTTCACAGTGAACTTCCACGTAACTTCACAGTGAACTTCCACGTAACTTCACAGTGAACATCCAGGTAACTTCACAGTGAACATCCAGGTAACTTGACAGTGAACATCCAGGTAACTTCACAGTGAACATCCAGGTAACTTCACAGTGAATATCCAGGTAACTTCACAGTGAACATCCAGGTAACTTCACAGTGAACATCCAGGTAACTTCACAGTGAACATCCAGGTAACTTCACAGTGAACATCCAGGTAACTTCACAGTGAACATCCAGGTAACTTCACAGTGAACATCCAGGTAACTTCACAGTGAACATCCAGGTAATTCACAGTGAACATCAGGTAATCCTCACATTGAATATCAGGTAACTTCGACAGTGAACATCCAGCCGTAACTTCACAGTGAACATTGCATAATTCTCACAGTGAATATGTAGCTTCACAGAACTTCCGATAGGTCATCACGAACTATCCAGGTAGTCCACAGTATAATGTCAGGTACCTCAGGAACTTGGTAACTTCAGTAATCCAGGAACTTGAAAGTGAACATCCAGGTAGCTTCTGATAAGTTTCAGTAATCAGCAGTGATCAGGGAACTCACAGTGAAATTCAGGTAACTTCACATAAACAGGCCTTGATTAAGTGAATTCAGGTACTCAGCCTTGATAAGTGTTCAGTACATGCTGTAAGTGAACCAGCTTGATAGTGTTCAGTCATCAGCTTGATAGTGTTCAGTAACCTCAGCACTATGCATAGTGTTCAGTACATCAGCCTTGATAAGTGTTCAGTCCAGACATCAGCTGAAATGTGTTCAGTCCATCAGTGAATCATCCAGTTGATAGGTGTTCTCACAGTGAAATCAGTCCTCACTTGATAAGTGTTCAGTCATCAGCCTTGATAAGTGTTCAGTCCATCAGCCTTGATAAGTGTTCAGTCCATCAGCCTTGATAAGTGTTCAGTCCATCAGCCTTGATAAGTGTTCAGTACCATCAGCCTTGATAGTGTTCAGTCCATCAGCCTTGATAAGTGTTCAGTACATCAGCCTTGATAGGTGTTCAGTCCATCAGCCTTGATAGGTGTTCAGTCCATCAGCCTTGATAGGTGTTCAGTCCATCAGCCTTGATAGGTGTTCAGTCCATCAGCCTTGATAAGTGTTCAGTCCATCAGCCTTGATAGGTGTTCAGTCCATCAGCCTTGATAGTGTTCAGTCCATCAGCCTTGATAAGTGTTCAGTCCATCAGCCTTGATAAGTGTTCAGTACATCAGCCTTGATAAGTGTTCAGTCCATCAGCCTTGATAGTGTTCAGTCCATCAGCCTTATAGTGTTCAGTCCATCAGCCTTGATAGGTGTTCAGTCCATCAGCCTAGTGTTCATTCAGTTAAGTGTTCAGTCATCAGCCTTGATAGTGTTCAGTCCATCAGCCTTGATAAGTGTTCAGTCCATCAGCCTTGATAGGGGTTCAGTCACACTCAGCCTTGATAAGTGTTCAGTCCATCAGCCTTGATAGGTGTTCAGCATCAGCCTTGATAGTGTTCAGTCCATCAGCCTTGATAGGTGTTCAGTCCATCAGCCTTGATAGGTGTTCAGTCCATCAGCCTTGATAGTGTTCAGTCATCAGCCTGATAGTGTTCAGTACATCAGCCATAAGTGTTCACTATCAGCGATAGTGTTCAAGTTCATCAGCTTATAGTAGTGTTCAGTCCATAGCCTGATAGGTGTTCATCCCTCAGCCTATAGTGTTCACTCAGCCTGAAGTGTTCAGTCCATCAGCTTGTAGTGTTCATCCATCAGCCGTAGTGTTCATCATCAGCCTTGTAGTGTTCAGTCCATCAGCCTTCGATAGTGTCAGTCAGCCTGATATGCAGTCCATCACCGATAGTGTTCACTATCAGTAGTGTTCAGTCATCAGTAGTGTTCACATGCTAGATAGTGTTCACTATCAGATGTGTTACTAGTCATCAGTAAGTGTTCATCATCAGTAGTGTTCAGTATCAGCAAGTGTTCAGTCTATCAAAGTGTTCATCATAGCGATAGTGTTCATCATAGCTTATAGGTGTTCCTATACAGTAGGTTCAGTAGCAGTAGCGTTCACTATCAGTAGTGTTCACTATCAAGTAGTGTTCACTAACAGAGTGTTCACTATCAGTAGCGTTCACTATCAGTTGTGTTCACTATCAATAGTGTTCACTAGCAGAAGTGTTCACTATCAGTAGTGTTCACTATCAGTAGCGTTCATTATTAGTAGTGTTCACTATCAGAAGTTCACTACAGTAGTGTTCACTATCAAGTGTTCACTAAGAGTGTTCATATCAGAGTTCACTATAGTAGTGTTCACTATCAGTAGTGTTCACTAACAGAAGTGTTCACTAGTCAGTAGTGTTCACTATCAGAAGTGTTCACTAAAGTGTTCACTATCAGTAGCGTTCACTATCAGTAGTGTTCACTATCAGTAGTGTTCAGCAGTGTTCACTATCAGTAGTGTTCACTATCAGTAGCGTTCATTATCAGTAGTGTTCAGTATCAGTAACGTTCACTAGCAGTAGTGTTCACTATCAGTAGTGTTCACTACAGAGTGTTATATCAGTAGTGTTGATATAGGTAGCTTCAGTTACAGTAGTGTTCACTATCAGAGTTCATGTATAGTGTTCACATTACTAGCGTTATAGCGAAGTGTTCAATACAGTAGTGTTCACTACAGAGTGTCATAACAGTATCTCAGTACAGTAGGTTAACTACATAGTGTTCACTATCAGTAGTGTTCACTATCAGTAGTGTTCACTACCAGTAGTGTGAACTAGCAATAGTGTTAACTATCAGTAGTGTTCAGTATCAGTAGTGTTCACTATCAGAAGGGTTCAGTATCAGTAGTGTTCACTATCAGTAGTGTTCAGTATCAGTAGTGTTCACTATCAGTAGTGTCACATCAGTAGTGTTAGCATCCAGTGTTCACACCAGTAGTGTTGACACCAGTAGTGTGAACAGCAAGTGTGTCACTACCAGTAGTGTTCAGATCAGTAGGTTCACAGTACGTAGTGGAACCAGTAGTGTTACAATCAGTAGTGTCAAGATCGACCAGTGTGTTGACACCAGTGTGTAGGACGAATGGTTAGATGTGTGAAGATTAGTGTGTGGGACGACCAGTGTGTTGGACGACCAGTGTGTGGGACGACCAGTGTGTTGGACGACCAGTGTGTGGGACGACCAGTGTGTTGGACGACCAGTGTGTTGGACGACCAGTGTGGGACGACCAGTGTGATGGACGACCAGTGTGTTGGACGACCAGTGTGTTGGACGACCAGTGTGTTGGACGACCAGTGTGATGGACGACCAGTGTGATGGACGACCAGTGTGATGGAAGACCAGTGTGATGGACGACCAGTGTGTTGGACGACCAGTGTGATGGACGACCAGTGTGATGGACGACCAGTGGCGATGGACGACCAGTGTGATGGAGACCAGTGTGATGGACGACCAGTGTGTTGGACGACCAGTGTGTGGAGACCAGTGTGTGGACGACCAGTGTGTGGACGACCAGTGTGTTGACGACCAGTGGCGTTGACGACCAGTGTGTGGACGACCAGTGTGGGACGACCATGTGTGGAGACCAGTGTGTGGAGACCAGTGTGATGGACGACCAGTGTGGACGACCAGTGTGATGGACGACCAGTGTGATGGACGACCAGTGTGATGGACGACCAGTGTGATGGACGACCAGTGTGATGGACGACCAGTGTGATGGACGACCAGTGTGATGGACGACCAGTGTGATGGACGACCAGTGTGATGGACGACCAGTGTGATGGACGACCAGTGTGATGGAAGACCAGTGTGATGGACGACCAGTGTGTGACGACCAGTGTGATGACGACCAGTGTGTGACGACCAGTGTGATGGAAGACCAGGTGTGTGGACGACCAGTGATGGACGACCAGGTGATGGACGACCAGTGTGATGGAAGACCAGTGTGATGGACGACCAGTGGTGGAAGACCAGTGTATGGAGACCAGTGTGATGGACGACCAGTGTGATGGAAGACCATTGTGATGGAGACCAGTGTGATGGAAGACCAGTGTGTGGACGACCAGTGTGATGACGACCAGTGTGATGGACGACCAGTGTGTGGAGACCAGTGTGTGGAGACCAGTGGTGGAGACCAGTGTGTGGAGACCAGTGGATGGACGACCAGTGTGATGGACGACCAGTGTGATGGAAGACCAGTGTGATGGACGACCAGTGTGATGGACGACCAGTGTGATGGACGACCAGTGTGATGGAAGACCAGTGTGATGGACGACCAGTGTGATGGACGACCAGTGTGATGGACGACCAGTGTGATGGACGACCAGTGTGATGGACGACCAGTGTGATGGAAGACCAGGTGTGGACGACCAGTGTGATGGACGACCAGTGTGTGACGACCATGTGTTGGACGACCATGTGTGGAGACCAGTGTGATGGAAGACCAGTGTGATGGACGACCAGTGTGATGGAAGACCAGTGTGATGGACGACCAGTGTGATGGAAGACCAGTGTGATGGACGACCAGTGTGATGGAGACCAGTGTGATGGAAGACCAGTGTGATGGACGACCAGTGTGATGGACGACCAGTGTGATGGACGACCAGTGTGATGGACGACCAGTGTGATGGACGACCAGTGTGGAAGACCAGTGATGGACGACCAGTGTGTGGACGACCAGTGTGTGGACGACCAGTGTGATGGACGACAGTGATGGACGACCAGTGTGATGGAGACCAGTGTGTTGGAGACCAGTGTGATGGAGACCAGTGTATGGAAGACCAGTGTGTGGACGACCAGTGTGATGGAGACCAGTGTGTGGACGACCAGTGTGATGGAGACAAAGACGTGATGGAGACCAGTGTGATGGAGACCAGTGTGATGGACGACCAGTGTTGACGACCAGTGTGATGGAAGACCAGTGTGAGAGTGGAGACCAGTGTGATGGAGACCAGTGTGATGGAAGACCAGTGGATGGAGACCAGTGTGATGGAAGACCAGTGTGATGGAAGACCAGTGTGATGGAAGACCAGTGTGATGGAAGACCAGGTGATGGAAGACCAGTGTGATGGAAGACCAGTGTGATGGAGACCAGTGTGATGGAAGACCAGTGTGATGGAGACCAGTGTGATGGAAGACCAGGTGATGGAAGACCAGTGTGATGGAGACCAGGTGATGGAAGACCAGTGATGGAAGACCAGTGTGATGGAAGACCAGTGATGGGACCAGTGAGGAAGACCACGTGATGGAAGACCAGTGATGGAGACCAGGTGATGGAAGACCAGTGATAGACCAGTGTGTAACCAGGTGATGGAAGACCAGTGTGATGAAGACCAGTGGATGGAAGACCAGTGTGATGAAGACCAGTGTGATGGAAGACCAGTGATGAAGACCAGTTGATGGAGACCAGGTGATGGTAGACCATGTGATGGAAGACCAGTATGAAGAGTCAGTGATGAGACCAGTTGATGAGACCAGGATGGAGACAGTGTGAGGAGACCAGTGTGAGACCGTGATGAACAGTAAAACAGTGGATGGAAGACCAGTGATGAAGACCAGTGTGATGGAAGACCAGTGTGATGGAAGACCAGTGTGATGGAAGACCAGTGTGATGGAAGACCAGGTGATGGAAGACCAGTGTATGGAAGACCAGTGTGATGGAAGACCAGTGTGATGGAAGACTAGTGTGATGGAAGACCAGTGTGATGGAAGACCAGTGTGATGGAAGACCAGTGTGATGGAAGACCAGTGTGATGGAAGACCAGTGTGATGGAAGACCAGTGTGATGGAAGACCAGTGTGATGGAAGACCAGTGTGATGGAAGACTAGTGTGATGGAAGACCAGTGTGATGGAAGACCAGTGTGATGGAAGACCAGTGTGATGGAAGACCAGTGTGATGGAAGACCAGCGTGATGGAAGACCAGCGTGATGGAAGACCAGTGTAATGGAAGACCAGTGTGATGGAAGACCAGTGTGATGGAAGACTAGTGTGATGGAAGACCAGTGTGATGGAAGACCAGTGTGATGGAAGACCAGTGTGATGGAAGACCAGTGTGATGGAAGACCAGTGTGATGGAAGACCAGTGTGATGGAAGACCAGTGTGATGGAAGACCAGTGTGATGGAAGACCAGTGTGATGGAAGACAGTGTGATGGAAGACCAGTGTGATGGAAGACCAGTGTGATGGAAGACCAGTGTGATGGAAGACCAGTGTGATGGAAGACCAGTGTGATGGAAGACCAGTGTGATGGAAGACCAGTGTGATGGAAGACCAGTGTGATGGAAGACCAGTGTGATGGAAGACCAGTGTGATGGAAGACAGTGTGATGGAAGACCAGTGTGATGGAAGGCAACTCGTTCTCCAGGTACTGATGACTAAAAATACTGAGAATTTTACCCAAGAAGGCATCCACCTGAGGTATACATCTCTCAGTGTATATACACTGAGAGATGTTTACCTCTCAGTGTATATACACTGAGATATGTTACCTCACAGTGTATATACATAGATATAAGCATCTCTCAGTGCATATACATTGAGAGTAAACTACAGTGTTTGTTTCAGCACTGAAAGTTTTCTTGGATGGGGGTGAACAGGTTAAGTGTGGCCTTGATGACCTCCCCTTTCCCCTCGTGCAGTAGACAGGTTTTAAACTCCCTAACCAAACTAGCTTATTAGCACTTGCCTCAAGTGTTAAGTGCCAGCTCACGCACTTACATCGCTAACATGTACCAGCTTTATTCTTTCGTCTGCGTTGGTCCATTAACTAGTTACACACTAACACGAAGGTAAGGTGTACCAGTTGTGTTGGATGACACGACGAAGATATGAGACATGTTAACCGCATATGAGGTGATAAAGAACATAAAAGATCAAAGAAGACTTTTTAGTACCTGCAACAGAAATACCAAGAAGAAAACAGTGGGAACTAGAGAAAAACGTAAAGGGAAAGGGGATAAAAAATAAAAAAAACTTTCTTGAGAGAGAGAGAAAGAGAGAGAGAGAGAGAGAGAGAGAGAGAGAGAGAGAGAGAGAGAGAGAGAGAGAGGATGAGCAATGATTTTAGAAGAGATGGGCAGCGCTTCAACAATTGTTGGACATCCTGAAAAATTATGTGATGACGAAATTCTTGAAGACAGTAGACCACGAGCCAGCTCTGCTGCCGTGGCTACAAGTAGACCCTCATGTACTGAAATGTCGGCACGCATCTGGCAAGACAGTGATTGAGTGAATCATGATGAAAGTGTTTCTTCTTCCGGTCACCCTCCCTCGGTAGGAACGGCGATACAAGATGCAAACCAACCACAGGGAAGATGATTAACAATTCGCAAATGGGCGAAATTATTTACAACACTGAGGTCCGGGGATCCGTCCTCCGATACGGTTGGAAAATATTAGGACGTGTTTCCATAAGACACCTGCTGTCATGTTAATCGATTGGTGTGGGTCGCATCCTGGGAACAAAATTGGACTTAATTTACCCGAAATCCTCAGCATAACAAGCAGCTTTCTATAGTAGTATGTCATTGATGTCAGCTAGGACTGTATACCTTGTACATGTACTTGTAGTAAATAAAATAAATTATTTTTAAAAATTGTATTAATTATTACAAACATTAACTGTATATATATATATATATATATATATATATATATATATATATATATATATATATTCTTCCTTGAAGCCTTTTTATCCACTTCTCCGAGGCTATGGGTCCCACAATTTGCACCAGAGGTGGACCCCTATATTTATTATTAACACATCGGCCGATTCCCACCAAGGCAGGGTGGCCCGAAAAAGCAAAACTTTCATCATCATTCACTCCATCACTGTCTTACCAGAGCGGTGCTTTACACTACAGTTATAAAACTGCAACATTTAACACCCCTCCTTCAGAGTGCAGACACTGTACTTCCCATCTCCAGGACTCAAGTCCGGCCTGCCGGTTTCCCTGAATCCCTTCATAAATGTTACTTTGCACACACTCCAACAGCACGTCAAGTATTAAAAACCATTTGTCTCCATTCACTCCTATCAAATACGCTCACACATGCTTGCTGGAAGTCCAAGCCCCTCGCACACAAAACCTCCTTTACCACCTCCCTCCAGCCTTTCCTAAGCGGACCCCTACCCCGCCTTCCCTCCACTACAGATTTATACACTCTCGAAGTCATTCTGTCTCGTTCCATTCTCTCTACATGTCCGAACCACCTCAACAACCCCTCCTCAGCTCTCTGGATAATAGTTTTGGTAATCCCGCACCTCTTCCTAATTTCCTAACTCCGAATTCTCTGCATAATATTCACACCACACATTGACCTCAGACATGACATCTCCACTGCCTCCAGCCTTCTCCTGTTGCAACATTCATCACCCATGCTTCACACCCATATAAGAGTGTTGGTATAACTATACATTCCATATATTACCCTATAAAATATATATATATATATATATATATATATATATATATATATATATATATATATATATATATATGAGAGAGAAACGGAGTTGTGTTAGAACTCACATCGACAAACAATAGGAGGATTATCCTTATCCTCTTATGTACAGCGTGCACCACAGCGTGCACCACAGCGTGCACCACAGTGTGTAGTTCAGACATCACTTCCTGCACAACAACCACACTACAACAACCACACAACAACAACCACACAACAACAACCACACACAACCACCACACCACAACAACCACACCACAACAACCACACCACAACAACCACACCTCAACAACCACACCTCAATAACCACGCCACAACAACCACGCCACAACAACCACACCACAACAACTACACCTCAACAACCACACCTCAATAACCACCACAACAACCACACCACAACAACCACACCACAACAACCACCACACCACAACAACCATGATTCAACTACATTCTCTCCCCAAATAGCCTTCTAAATACAGCACTACACCCGGATACAGCAGTGTATTACCCACTGTAACGAAGACACTAGTTACTGAGAGTACATGGAGAAACAACCAGTGGAAGAGGATTTAAAGTCTATATCGAAACTACTTACTGAGAACTACCTACTTCTACCTACATTCAGAACCCCTGAAAACACAAATTCGATCCGTGACAACCTTTCGCTCCTCGTGGAAATACAAAGCGCGAAACGTTCTTACAACGCAAGCTTTCACTGTAACCTGAATGTCGTCAGTATCGTCAAGAAAGTACAACAACACAACTCATCTACTCACCCGAGGTCGCTGTGCTCATCCTAATCATGTAAACATTTCTGCAATGTTCAACACTCGTATTGTACATGTTTATTTTTTTTCTAAACTCTTTGAGTTATTGCTTTGCAAATATCATGAACTTAAACACCTCGTGACACGCACGAGTACTGGACACGTATCACGTACTGGACACGTATCTCTGGACAAGTATCTTTTACTAGACATGTATCTACCGGAGAGAAAAATATGTTTTAACACCGGGTATGTATCACGTCTTGTTTGATGAGAGTGTGTGAGCTGAGGCAAGAATTGGGAGAGGGGGGTATAGGGGCACTGCCCTGACATGTGTGGTGGGCTGGTGGGCCGGTGGGTGGGCAGAGGGACACAAGACTCACAGCTCCACACTCTCCGGTATCCCAGCGGCGACTGAATGTGCTGCTATCCTCAACCCTCCCACCACACACACACACACACACACACACACACACACACACACACACACACACACACACACAACACAACACACACACACACACACACAACACACACACACACATACACAGACACACACACACACACACACACACACACATACACAGACACACACAAACACACACACACACACACAAGACACACACACACACACACACACACACACACACATACAAACACACACAAACACACACACACATACACAGACACACAGACACACACACACCACACATCACAGACACACACACACACACACACACACATACACAGACACACACAGACACACACACACACACACACATACACAGACACACACACACACACACACACACACACACACACATACACAGACACACACACACACACACATACACAGACACACACAGACACACACACACACACACACATACGACACACACACACACATACCAGACACACACACCACACACATACACAGACACACCACACACACACACACACACACACATACACAGACACAACACACACACACACACACACACACACACACACACTCAACTAACACACATACACACACACAGTCTCGACCCCTGGAACCACAATTAGGTGAGTACACACACACACACAGGTGGACAGAGACAGAATGTTCCAGAGATGGGACACAGCAACAAGGGGACACAGTTGGAAGTTGAAGACTCAGATGAATCACAGGGATGTTAGGAAGTATTTCTTCAGTCACAGAGTTGTCAGGAAGTGGAATAGTTTAGGAAGTGATATAGTGGAGGCAGGTTCCATACATAGCTTTAAGAAGAGGTATGATAAAGCTCATGGCGCAGGGAGAGTGACCCAGTAGCGGCCAGTGAAGAGGCGGGGCCAGGAGCTGTGAATCGACCCCTGCAACCACAACTAGGTGAGTACACACTCACACACACACACACAGGCATAGTATGCAAAGACATGGAGAAGGTTAACAGGAGAAGAGTGGTGGAACACCTAGGAAGGAATGAGCTTATGCAGGACTACCAGTACGGTTTCAGGGAAGGGAAATACTGTATCACAAACCTACTGGAATATTACGACAAGGTGACGGAAGTAAGACAAGAGAGAGAGAGAGAGAGAGAGAGAGAGAGAGAGAGAGAGAGAGAGAGAGAGAGAGAGAGAGAGAGAGAGAGAGAGAGAGAGAGAGACGTGGGTGGATTTCATTTTCTTGGACTGCAAGAAGGCTTTCGACAGTTCCACACAAGAGATTAGTGCAAAAGCTAGAGGATTAGGCAGGTATAACAGGAAAGGCACTGCAATGGGAGGCAACAACAGGGAGGCAACAACGAGTCATGGTACGTGACGAGGTGTTAGAGTGGGCGCCTGTGATGAATGGGGTTCCATAAGGGTCAGTCCTAGGACCGGTGCTGTTTCTGGTATGTGAATGACATGACGGAAGGGATGGACTCAAAAGTGTCCCTGTTTGCAGATGATGTGAAGCTAATGGGAAGAATTCAAACGGATGAGGATCAGGCAGAGGCTGCAAGCCTGGTCCAGCAACTGGCTTCTGGAGTTTAACCCCACCAAGTGCAAAATCAAGAAGAATCGGGAAGAGCAAAGAAGACCGCAGACGGTGTACAGGCTGGGGGGTAACAGACTGCAAACCTCACTCAAGGAAAGGGATCTTGAGGTAAGTATAATACCGAGCACATCTCCTGAATCACACATCAACCAAATAACTGCTGCAGCATATGGGCGCATGGCAAACCTAAGAATAGCGTTCCGACACCTCAGTAAGGAATCATTCAAGACTCTGTACACCGTGTACGGCAAGCCCATATTGGAGTATGCAGTACCAGTTTGGAACCCACGCCTGGTCAAGCACGTCAAGAAATTGGAGAAAGTGCAGAGGTTTGCAACGAAACTAATCCCGGAGTTAAGGGACATGTCCTACGAGGAGAGATTAAGGGAAATCGACCTTACAACACTGGGGGACAGAAGGGACAGGGACAATATGATAACGACATAAAATACTGAGAGGAATTGACAAGGTGGATAGGGATAGGATGTTTCAAAGATGGGATACAGCAACAAGGATGTTAGTAAGTATTTCTTCAGTCACAGAGTTGTTATGAAGTGGAACAGTCTGGAGAGTGATGTAGTGGAAGCAGGATCCATACATAGCCTCAAGAAGAGGTATGATAAAGCTCATAGAGCAGAGAGAGTGTGGACCTAGTAGCGATCAGTGAAAAGGCGGGTCCAGGAGCTATGAATCGACCTCTGCAACCACACACACACTCACTCACACACTCAGTGATTACACACACACACCCTGTAACCACAAATAGGTGAGTACACACACACACACTTTGCAACCACAAATAGGTGAGTACATACACCCTGCAACCATAAATAGGTGAGTGCGCTCACACCCTACAACCACAAATAAGTGAGTACAATTAGGTGAGTACACTCACACACATACATCAATTCATATATCAATGTTCACAGTTGTGTAACTAACAAGAAAAGCTAACACGAGAATATTAGAACAACTGAACATTTAACACTTGAACACTTCACCACTAGAACACGCTGCAGAAGTGTCAAATACGTGGCAGTTGGAGTTCAATCCAGACAAGTGCAAGGCACTGTGAATCGGAGAGTTGAAAGGACAACCAAATACAATGAATAAAGTGGGAGGGGATAAATTACAGGAAAACGAGTAAAAAAGAGGACCTGAAGGTGGTTACTACACCCAACATATCACCAGAAGAGCAAATAAACAACGTTGATTCAGCAGCACTTTTAAACTTGCTGACACAGCCACAATAATACTTCAGGATATTGTACATAAAGTATGTCAGACTTGTATTAGAATACTCAGCACCAGCGTGGAACCCCTCGCCTGAAGAGGCGAGTTCAGAAGCTGGAGATAATGCAAAGATTTGCAACGTGAGAGGTTGAACTAACAGAAAGTGAAAGGGTTGAACTAAGAGAAAGTGAGAGGGTTGAACTAAGAAAAAGTGATAGGTTTACACTAAGAGAAAGAGAGAGGGTTGAACTATGAGAAAGTGAGAGGGTTGAATTATGAGAAAGTGAGAGGGTTGAACAATAAGGAGAAAGTGAGAGGGTTGAACTATGAGGAGAAAGTGAGAGGTTGAACTATGAGATGATACTTTAAAAAATTAATTAAATCGACCTGGAAGAGAGGACGACCAAGAGAGACGTGATAACGACATAGAATATACTCGGAGACTTCTACAGATCAGAGAGAGTGAAAAACGAGGCACTAACGCAAGAGGACAAATATGAGAATCACAGCAATAAGCAAGTAGACTGACCTAAAGAATGAGGTGGAGGAGCGATGTACACCACATAGTGTAAATACACTATATCTGAGAGATGTACACCAACTGATACTCAGTTTGTCAGTGTAGAACAACATTTACGACACTCTAGTGAGTTCAGGCCGGAATCCGGCTTCAGACTGTGGCAGGAATCCGGCTTCAGACTGTGGCAGGAATCCGGCTTCAGACTGTGGCAGGAATCCGGCTTCAGACTGTGTACAACGTTTTCAATTTTATAATGAATATTTATCATGTTTTATAACTGCCGAATCTATAATTTTTTATTCAAGTCAACAGGAGCAAGGAACAAAGACTCTGGCTTCTCAACAATTTACAGAACTATTGCAGACTCTGATGTGGCTGAAAAGCATTTTGATAAAGAATTGTAATCAACACCGTGTTGGTGGTGTTTACAGTATTGGTTGCAACTTATCTGATGTGGGACAAACCAGCAAGCCTTTACATGTCAGGATATCAAACACATCTGTAATAACTCTGAAAATTGGTCAGAAGCCAGAGTCTTGGTTCCTTGCAATTATTAAACATAAATGTTCATTATATAATAATATTGGCAGCTTATTCAAACTCGATAATTTTATAATTAAAGGCATTGTACACAATCTGAAGTCGGATTCCTACCTGAACTCGTTGGAGCGTCATGAATGAAGTTCTAAACTCACGAACGGAGTTTTATTTGCTGCTCCCAATCAACCTTATGGATAAACCAGAGTTTATATGAGGGTAAACTGAACCACCCTCTGGAAATATGAGGGGTTTTCCCTTTTTGCTGCTTTCCCATTTTTTTTGTATTTGATGGAATTTCCCCAACAGGTGCCAGATACCTATGAGATTAGAATATTAAAGTCATCTGTCTTTCGCTCACAATGAGGCGGGCCAAAGCAGCATGGGTTCGACTCCTTGGCTAGTCGCAGTGTTGTTATTGATCAATACCACACATTCGTGGGTACAATTATATATATATATATATATATATATATATATATATATATATATATATATATATATATATATATATATATATATATATATATATATATGTGTGTGTGTGTACTCACCTAGTTGTACTCACCTAGTTGTGGTTGCAGGGTCGAGTCAAAGCTCCTGGCCCCGTCTCTTCACTGGCCGCTACTGGGTCACTCTCCCTGCGCCATGAGCTTTATCATACCTCTGCTTAAAGCTATGTATAGAGCCTGCCTCCACTACATCGCTTCCTAAACTATTCCACTTCCCGACAACTCTGTGACTGAAGAAATACTTCCTAACATCTCTGTGATTCATCTGAGTCTTCAACTTCCATCTGTGTCCCCTTGTTGTTGTGTCCCATCTCTGGAACATTCTGTCTCTGTCCACTTTGTCAATTCCTCTCAGTATCTTAAATGTTGTTATCATGTCTCCCTATCTCTCCTGTCCTCCAATGTCGTCAGGTCGATTTCCCTTAACCTCCCCTCGTAGGACATACCCCTTAGCTCCGGGACTAGTCTTGTTGCAAACCTTTGCACTTTCTCGAGCTTCTTCACATGCTTGGCTAGGTGTGGGTTCCAAACTGGTGCTGCATACTCCAATATGGGCCTAACGTACACAGTGTACAGGGTCCTGAACGATTCTTTATTAAGATGTCGGAATGCTGTTCTTAGGTTTGCTAGGCGCCCATATGCTGCAGCAGTTATTTGGTTGATGTGCGCCTCAGGAGATGTGCCTGATGTTATACTCACCCCAAGATCTTTCTCCTTGATTGAGGTTTGCAGTCTCTGGCCCCCTAGGCTGTACTCCGTCTGCGGTCTTCTTTGTGTGTGTGTGTGTGTGTGTGTGTGTGTGTGTGTGTGTGTGTGTGTGTGTGTGTGTGTGTACTCTCCTAATTGTGACTGCAGGGGTCGAGACTCAGCTCCTGGCCCCGCCTCTTCACTGATCGCTACTGGGTCTCTTCTCTCCCTGCTCCATGAGCTTTATCATACATCGTCTTAAAGCTATGTATGGTTCCTGCCTCCACTACATCACTTGCTAGACTATTCCACTTCATGACTACTCTATGGCTGAAGAAATACTTCCTAACATCCCTATCATGTCTCCCCCTAACCCTCCTGTCCTCCAGTGTTGTCAGGCCGATTTCCCTTAACCTTTCTTCGTAGGACAATCACCTTAGCTCTGGAACTAACCTTGTCGCAAACCTTTGTACGTTCTCTAATTTCTTGACGTGCTTGACCAGGTACGGGATTCAAACTGGCGCTGCATACTCTAGTATAGGCCTGACGTACACGGTGTACAGTGTCTTGAACGATTCCTTACTAAGGTATCGGAACGCTATTCTCAGGTTTGCCAGACGCCCGTATGCTGCAGCAGTTATCTGATTGATGTGTGCTTCCGGAGACGTGCTTGGTGTTATACTCACCCCAGGATCTTTCTCTTTGAGCGAGGTTTGCAGTCTTTGGCCCCCTAGTCTATACTCTGTCTGCGGTCTTCTTTGCCCTTCCCCGATCTTCATGACTTTGCATTTAGCGGGGTTAAATTCGAGAAACCAGTTGCTGGACCAGGTGTCCAGCCTGTCCAGGTCTCTTTGTAGTCCTGCCTGATCCTCATCTGATTTAATTCTCCTCATTAACTTCACATCATCTGCGAACAGGGACACTTCTGAGTCTATCACTTCCATCATGCCATTCACATATACCAAGAACAGCACTGGTCCTTGGACTGACCCTGTGGGACCCCACTCGTGACAGGCGCCCAATGTGATACCTCATCACGTACCATGACCTGTTGTTGCCTCCCTGTCAGGTATTCTCTGATCCATTGCAGTGCCCTTCCTGTTATACACGCCTGATCCTCTAACTTCTGCACTAATCTCTTATGAGGAACTGTGTCGAAGGCCTTCTTGCAGTCCAAGAAAATGCAATCAACCCACCCCTCCCTCTCGTGCGTCTTACTTCTGTTACTTTGTCATAGAACTCCAGAAGGTTTGTGTGTGTGTGTGTGTGTGTTATATATATATATATATATATATATATATATATATATATATATATATATATCGTATATATATATATATATATATATATATATATATATATATATATATATATATATATATATATATATATATATATATATATCCTTCACACGTGCCCTGGTATATTCAGTAATTTCTGTATGGTCAAAAATCCTCTTAATTCTGACAGATTACGTTTGCATCCCAAAGTAATTAATGTACCATAAGGCTATACCATAGCAAATATTATACGAAATACGTTATAGAATATTTATTTTTTCACACACATACACAAACATTCTCATAAACAGACACATACACACACACACACACACACACACACACACACACACACACACACACACACGAGGTGTCAGAGTGGGCACCTGTGACGAGTTGGGTTTCACAGGGTCAGTCCTAGGACCTGTACTGTTTTTGGTATATGTGAATGACATAATGAAGGATAGACTCAGAAGTGTCCTGTTTGCAGATGATGTGAAGTTAGAGAAGAATTAAATCAGTCGAGGATCAGGTAGACTACAAGCCTGGTCAATAATGGCTCTGAATTTAACCCTGCCAAATGTAAAGTCATGAAGATCGGGAAGGAAGAAGACCGCAGCAATATAGTCTAGGTGGCCAAGACTGCAAACCTCACTCAAGGAAAAGATCTTGGGGTGAGTATAATACCGAGCACATCTCCTGAGGCACACATCAATCAGATAACTGCTGCAGCATACGGGCGGCTGGCAAACCTAAGAATAGCGTTCCAATACCTCATTAAGGAATCGTTCAAGACTCTGTACACCATATACGTCAGGCCCATACTGGAGTATGCAGCACCAGTTTGGAACCCACACCTGGTCAAGCACGTCAAGAATTTAGAGAAGGTGCAAAGGCTTGCAACAAGACTAGTCCCAGAGCTAAGGGGATTGTCCTACGATGAAAAGTTAAGGGAAATCGGTCTGACGACACTAGAGGACAGGAGGGTTAGGGAAGACATGATAACGACATATAAAATACTGCGAGGTATAGATAAGGTGGACAGAGGCAAGATGTTCCAGAGAGGGGACACAGAAACAAGGGGTCACAATTGGAAGTTGAAGGCTCCTATGAGTCAAAGGGATGTTAGGAAGTATTTCTTCAGTCATAGAGTTGTCAGGAAGTGGAATAGCCTAGAAAGTGACGTAGTGGAGGCAGGAACCATACATAGTTTTAAGACGAGGTTTGATAAAGCTCATGGAGCAGGCGAGAGAGGACCTAGTAGCAATCAGTGAAGAGGCGGGGCCAGGAGTTATGTCTCGACCCCTGCAACCACAAATAGGTGAGTACACACGAGTACTCTCACTCCAAAAGCTGTGGGTCGACCCCTGCAACTACATATAGGTGAGAACATAAGGAAGAAGCACTGCAGCAGTCCTACTGCTCCATGCTAAATAAGTCAAGTTAGACCCAATCAAGAAGAAGCACTACTTCAGGCCTACTGGCCCAAGCTAAGCAAGACCAACTAACACCCTATCACACCCACTCATGTATTTTTAAAGCAACACAAGGTTTTAATCTCGAATGACGATACTCAGGAACTTGTTCCACTCATTGACAACTCTATTACCAAACCAGTACTTTCCAATATCCTTCCTATAACCAAATTTTTCCAACTTGAACCCATTGCTGAGAGTCCTGTCTTGGTTAGATATTTTTAGCACGTTATTTACACTCTTTTTATTTATTCCTGATTTCCATTTATATGCCTGAATCATATCCTCCCTAATTCTAAGCCTTTCTAAAGAGTGCAGATTCAGTGCCCTCAGTCTATCATCGTAGGAAAGATTTCTGATGCATGGGATCAACTTTGTCATCCTTCTCTGCAGGTTTTTCTGCTCATTTATGTCCATTCTGTAACACAGTTACCAGAACTGTGACGCATAATCTATGCACACACGCAGACACCCCCTCCCCTCATACACACACACACACAGAAGCTAGAGGATCAGGCACGCATAACAGGAAGGGCAATGGATCAGAGAATACCTGACAGGGAGGCAACGAGTCGTGGTACGTGACGAGGTATCACAGTGGGCGCCTGTGACGAGCGGGGTCCCACAGGGGTCAGTACTAGGACCAGTGCTATTTTTGGTATATGTGAATGACATGATGAAAGGGATAGACTCAGAAGTGTCCCTGTTCACAGATGATGTGAAGTTAATGAGGAGAATTAAATCAGATGAGGATCAGGCAGGGCTACAAAGAGACCTGGACACGTGGTCCAGCAACTGGCTTCTCGAATTTAACCCTAAATGCAAAGTCATGAATATCGGGGAAGGGCAAAGAATACCACAGACAGAGTATAGGCTAGGTGGCCAAAGACTACAAACCTCACTCAAGGAGAAAGATCTTGGGGTGAGTATAACACCGATCACGTCTCCGTAAGCACACATCAACCAGGTAACTGGTGCAGCATATGGGCGCCTGGCAAACCTGAGAATAGCGTTCCGATACCTTAGTAAGGAATCGTTCAAGACACTGTACACTGTGTACGTCAGGCCCATATTGGAGTATGCAGCACCAGTTTGGAACCCACACCTGGTCAAGCACGTCAATAAATTAGAGAAAGTGCAAAGGTTTGCAACAAGGTTAGTTCCGTAGCTAAGGAAAATGTCCTATGAAGAAAGCTTAAGGGAAATCGGCCTGACGACACTGGAGGACAGGAGGGTTAGGGGAGACATGATAACGATATACAAAATACTGCGTGGAACAGATAGGTGGACAGAGACAGGATGTTCCAGTTAGGGGACACAGAAACAAGGGGTCACAATTGGAAGTTGAAGACTCAGACGAGTCAAAGGGATGTTAGGAAGTATATTTCTTCAGTCATAGAGTTGTCAGAAAGTGGAATAGTCTGGCAAGTGATGTAGTGAAGGCAGAAACCATACATAGCTTTAAGACGAGGTTATGATAAAGCTCATGGAGCAGGGAGAGAGGACCTAATAGCGGTCTCGACCCCTGCAACCACAATTAGGTGAGTACAATTAGGTGAGTACACACACACACACACACACACACTCACACACACACACTCACACACACACACACACACACACACACACACACACACACACACATACACATACCGAACAGTACCAAGTGTCTTATCGATAAGTGTCTTTGGCAAAATGGCAACTAACACACACCTTGGAGGGAGAAGAGCTTGATTAGATAAATAAAGGATAACATAAGATGCTGAGGTAATTAATTATTGAGGAATGATGTGAAAAGCAAAACGTTATAGTAACCGGAGATCTTATCCATAAAGCAATATAATGATCAGGAGGTTTTAAGTGGTAGTAGCTTCAGCATCCTTCAGTCAGGTGCGAGCGTGTGGTAGCGCCACGTCAAGTGGTATTTAGTATCGAACATGTTGTTGGAGTGTGATCAAGGTAAAATTTATGAAAGGATCCAGGGAAACTGGTTAGCTGGACTTGAGTCCTGGAGGTAGAAACGGTGTGGGCCCTGGACAAAGTGAGCCCAAGATTGCTGATTAGATGTGCTGACCAGGTAGCATCACCTAGCTCGCACTAGTAGTCCCTGTTCACAAACTTAGAACCGAGCGATAACCAGCAAGTACAGACCTATGGCACTGTGCCATCACTGGCAGAATGCGTGACACAATAATCTCACGGCAAATGACAGCACTTTTTTATTTTTTGGTTATCACTATTTTTTTTGTGATCGTCAATACGATTTCAGGAAAGTTCGCTCTGATGCTGATCTGATAAACCTCTCCACTATGTGGCACCAGTCACTGAATGAAGCCAAGACCACCTTTGTAGTGGCACCGGACATTGCTGGTGCCATCGACTGAGAGTGGCACCAGGGACTCTTAGTAAACCTGGCTGTGAACTACACATTAGTGACGTCCTTCAAGATCTTTCATATTGTTCCACTGATGACTACTCCAAGTCATCCAGTTGGTGCCAGTGTCACACAGGGAAGTGTGATTGGTCCAGTGTTATGGTGCCAGTGTCACACAGGGAAGTGTGATTGGTCCAGTGTTATGGTGCCAGTGTCACACAGGGAAGTGTGATTGGTCCAGTGTTATGGTGCCAGTGTCACACAGGGAAGTGTGATTGGTCCAGTGTTATGGAATGTCTACTTCAATGATATTTATCTCGTCCCAGAATCCCATGCTTATGCAGACGACTATATTCTCACATTAAGTTACGCCAGAGAGGAAGTGCCAGCTACTCTCAGGTACATCAATCACCTGCTTACAGTTATATTAGCCTGGGGAAAACGATGACAAGTTACCTTTACTTCTGAGAAAACACAAATGATGATGGTCTCTAGACAGCATGGTATTAATGCTGATGTCCTGAGACTGAAATGTGACTAAAAATGTATATGAATAATCACTTGGCAAGTCTTTCATAGCAGCCAAGAAGTTAACAGTATTAAGACAACAGAGGCTGCAAAGTCTATACGAGGAACAAGTACACTCACACCCCCTGAGTATGCACCACTTTCTTGGATTGCCTGCCCCCACCCTCACCCCCATCGTCTCATATACGACTCAGCACAGAATAGAAATCGAGCAAGATGACTTCTCAGTCTCCTGTCCCCACCTGGTTACAACCTGAGAGATGTGGGTGGCCTTACTGTTAAATACAGGACCAGTGTTAGCAAGATACCAGATTTGGCTTCACTCGCAGACAGTGAGACAACAACTTCTATATCACAAGACGGGCAGTAAACAGCAACTACACCCTTCTCAAGAACATCACTTCATATAAGATCATTCATCCCTAGAATGACTCGAGTCTGGAACATGTTTGTACAGCATAACATGAGCGAAATAAAGTCAGTTGACCAAATGAGATCTCTGACCCAGACCTGGCTCTAACTTCATCTCTGACCCAGAGCTGGCTCTAACTTCATCTCTGACCCAGAGCTGGCTCTAACTTCATCTCTGACCCAGAGCTGGCTCTAACTTCATCTCTGACTCAGAGCTGGCTCTAACTTCATCTCTGACTCAGAGCTGGCTCTAACTTCATCTCTGACTCAGAGCTGGCTCTAACTTCATCTCTGACTCAGAGCTGGCTCTAACTTCATCTCTGACCCAGAGCTGGCTCTAACTTCATCTCTGACCCAGAGCTGGCTCTAACTTCATCTCTGACCCAGAGCTGGCTCTAACTTCATCTCTGACTCAGAGCTGGCTCTAACTTCATCTCTGACCCAGAGCTGGCTCTAACTTCCTCTCTGACCCAGAGCTGGCTCTAACTTCCTCTCTGACCCAGAGCTGGCTCTAACTTCCTCTCTGACTCAGAGCTGGCTCTAACTTCATCTCTGACTCTGAGCTGGCTCTAACTTCATCTCTGACTCAGAGCTGGCTCTAACTTAATCTCTGACCCAGAGCTGGCTCTAACTTCATCTCTGACTCAGAGCTGGCTCTAACTTCATCTCTGACCCAGAGCTGGCTCTAACTTCCTCTCTGACTCAGAGCTGGCTCAACTTCCTCTCTGACTCAGAGCTGGCTCTAATCATCTCTGACCCAGAGCTGGCTCTAACTTCCTCTCTGACTCAGAGCTGGCTCTAACTTCATCTCTGACTCAGAGCTGGCTCTAACTTCATCTCTGACCCAGAGCTGGCTCTAACTTCCTCTCTGACCCAGAGCTGGCTCTAACTTCCTCTCTGACTCAGAGCTGGCTCTAACTTCATCTCTGACTCAGAGCTGGCTCTAACTTCCTCTCTGACCCAGAGCTGGCTCTAACTTCATCTCTGACCAAGAGCTGGCTCTAACTTCATCTCTGACCCAGAGCTGGCTCTAACTTCATCTCTGACCCAGAGCTGGCTCTAACTTCCTCTCTGACCCAGAGCTGGCTCTAACTTCATCTCTGACCCAGAGCTGGCTCTAACTTCATCTCTGACCCAGAGCTGGCTCTAACTTCATCTCTGACTCAGAGCTGGCTCTAACTTCATCTCTGACCCAGACCTGGCTCTAACTTCATCTCTGACCCAGAGCTGGCTCTAACTTCATCTCTGACCCAGAGCTGGCTCTAACTTCATCTCTGACCCAGAGCTGGCTCTAACTTCATCTCTGACCCAGAGCTGGCTCTAACTTCATTCTCTTCCCTCTTTGTATGTCTCATAACAATTAAAATTAAATCAAGATGATGTTAGGGAAGGATTTTAAATGAATTGAGTTAGGTAACAGTTTTTGTTTGTAAATAAAGGAAGGAACTCCACCCCAGTCATACTAAAACTTGAGAGAGAGAGAGAGAGAGAGAGAGAGAGAGAGAGAGAGAGAGAGAGTGTAAGATAATCTTCTCTAGGTGTTACAAGGGAGGACGATGCAATAGAAAATATCAATAACATATATAATCATACAAATGGAAGGAAGGAGGGGAGAGGTGAGGAAGACACTGTGAGGGCAGGTGGTGCAGAGATGAGGGAGAGACTGTGAGGGCAGGTGGTGCAGAGATGAGGGAGAGACTGTGAGGGCAGGTGGTGCAGAGATGAGGGAGAGACTGTGAGGGCAGGTGGTGCAGAGATGAGGGAGAGACTGTGAGGGCAGGTGGTGCAGAGATGAGGGAGAGACTGTGAGGGCAGGTGGTGCAGAGGTGAGGGAAGAGGCCAGATGATGGAGGAGTGAGGGAAGGAAGAGGTGAGATCATGGATTAGTTAGAGGGAAGAGAGAGAGGGAGGGAGTAGTAGAGAGTTGGGAGAGAGGGAGGAGTAGAGAGTGGGAGGGAGGAATGGAGTAGTAGAGAGTGGGAGGGAGTAGCAGAGAGTGGGAGGGGTAGTGAAGAGTTGGAGGGAGGGAGGAGTAAGGTAAGGGAGTTGGAAGAGGATTTCAGTTTAATACATCTGTAATCTGAGGTGTATAACACACACACACACACACACACACACACACACACACACACACACACACACAGCGAAGAGGCGGGACCAGGAGCTGAGTCTCGACCCCTGCAGCCACAATTAGGTGAGTATACACACACACGTCTCCGGAGGCACACATCAACCAGATAACTGCGGCAGCATATGGGCGACTGGCAAACCTAAGATTAGCGTTCCGTTACCTTAACAAGGAATCGTTCAAGACACTGTACACCGTGTACGTCAGGCCCATACTAGAGTATGCAGCACCAGTCTGGAACCCACACCTGGTCAAGCACGTCAATAAACTAGAGAAAGTGCAAAGGTTTGTGACAAGGTTAGTTCCACAACTCAGGGGACTGTCCTATGAAGAAAGGTTGAGGGAAATAGGACTAACAACACTGGAGGACAGAAGGGTTAGAGGAGATATGATAACGACATACAAAATACTGCGGGGAATCGACAAGGTAGACAGTGACAGAATGTTCCAGAGAGGGAACACAGAAACAAGGGGACACAACTGGAAGCTGAAGACTCAGATGAGTCAGAGGGATGTTAGGAAGGAATTCTTCAGCCGCAGAGTAGTTAGGAAGTGGAATAGTCTAGCGAACGATATAGTGGAGGCGGGAACCATACATAGTTTTAAGACAACACACAACACACACAAAAAACACACACATACACACTCACACACACACACACACATGCCAACACACACACATACACACTCACACACACACACACATGCCTACACAAACACAACACACACACACACACACACACGCCTACACACACACACAACACACACACCCACACACACACACACATACACACACAACACATACACACACTCACACATAACACACACACACACATGCACACACACACACAAACACAACACACACACACACAACACACACAAAACACATACACACACATAACACACACACACACACAACACATACACACAACACACACACACACACACACAACACATACACACACAACACACACACACACACACAACACATACACACACAACACACACACACACACACACAACACATACACACAACACACACACACACACACACACACACACTAAAGGGGATGGGAAACAATGTGACCAACTTTCCCTTAAGCAAACACTGGTATACACGCTCATGTACTCGTTTATGTGCATACCCCTGTACACTTGTACACGCTTGCATGAGCTCAAGGACACAAGTACAGACCTTTGTACACATTCTTGTGCACATTTGCACACAAGAGTGTACAAGACGGACACTTGTACACTTAAGTACACACATGTGCATTCTTTTGTACACACTCTTGTATATATATATATATATATATATATATATATATATTCATGTACACACTCAATGTACATTGTTCTACATTTATGTACACATGTACACACTTCTTTCCCCCTCACTTGTACACACTCATATAAACACATGTACATATATACACATTCGTGTACACAATTATGTACACACTGTTGAAGGAACTCATGTGCACACTCAAGTGCACATTCATGGATACACACATGTACACTTACACTCCTTAGCATTGCAATATTATTAAAACTCCTCACCTACAATACTTCCAACCACTACAATATTCGTCACCACTACAATAATAATAATACTAATAATAATAAAATAATAATAATAATAATATTAAAATAATAATAATAATAATAATAATAATAATAATAATAATAATAATAATAATAATAATAATTGTAATAATAATACTAAAAATAATATCTTTATTTCTACAAGTACATGCACAAGGTATACAGACCATAGCTGACATCAATGACATACTACTATATAGAAAGCCCTTCGTTATTCAGAGCATTTCCCGTAAATTAGGTCAATTTTGTTCCCAGGATGCGACCCACACCAGTCTACTACCACCCAGGTATCCATTTTACTGATGGGTGAACATTGACAACCGGTTTAAGGAAACACGCCTAATAATTCCACCCTCACCACTACAATACTCCTCACTACTACAATACTCACCACTACAATACTCTTCACCACTACAATACTCTTCACCACTACAATACTCCTCACCACTACAATACTCTTCACCACTACAATACTCCTCACTATCACAATACTCACCACTACAATACTCACCACTACAATACTCACCACTACAATACTCCCCACCACTACAACACTCCTCACTACTACAATACTCACCACTACAATTCTCCTCACCACTACAACACTCCTCACCCCTACAATACTCCTCACTATCACAATACTCACCACTACAATACTCCCCACCACTACAACACTCCTCACTACAATACTCACCACTACAATACTCCTCACCACTGCAATACTCCTCACCACTACAATACTCCTCACCACTACAATACTCATCACCACTACAATACTCCTCACAACTACAATACTCCTCACAACTACAATACTCTTCACCACGACAACACTCCTCACCACTACAATACTCTTCACCACTACAATACTCCTCACTATCACAATACTCACCACTACAATACTCACCACTACAATACTCACCACTACAATACTCACCACCACTACAACACTCCTCACTACTACAATACTCACCACTACAATACTCTTCACAAATTACAATACTCACCACTACAACACTCCTCACCACTGCAATACTCCTCACCACTGCAATACTCAGCACTACAATACTCACCACTACAATACTCCTCACCACTTCAATAATCACCACTACAATACTCCTCACCACTACAACACTCCTCACCGCTACAATACTCACCACTACAATACTCCCCGCCACTACAATACTCACCACTACAATACTCATCACTACAATACTCGTCACTACTACAATACTCTTCACCACTACAATACTCTTCACCACTACAATACTCCTCACTACTACAATACTCACCACTACAGTACTTCTCACCACTACAATACTCACCACTACAATACTCCTCACCACTACAATACTCCTCACCACTACAGTACTTCTCACCACTACAATACTCACCACTACAATACTCCTCACCACTACAATACTCACCACTACAATCTCACACTACAATACTCACCACTATATCTCACCACTCAATACTCACCACTACAATCTCACCACTTCAATACTCACCACTACAATCTCCTCACCCTACAATCTCCTAACCACTACAATACTCCTTACTACTACAATACTCACCACTACAATACTCACCACTTCAATACTCACCACTACAGTACTTCTCACCACTACAATACTCACCACTACAATACTCACCACTACAATACTCACCACTACAATACTCACCACTTCAATACTCACCACTACAATACTCACCACTACAATACTCACCACTTCAATACTCACCACTTCAATACTCACCACTACAATACTCACTACTACAATACTCACCACTACAATACTCCTCACCACTACAATACTCCTCACCACTACAATACTCCTCACCACTACAATACTCCTTACTACTACAATACTCACCACTACAGTACTTCTCCGCTACAATACTCACCACTACAATACTCACCACTACTATACTCCTCACCACTACAATAACCCTGATGACAATAATAGTCCTTACGATCACCTCTTCGCCCACACTCTTAATAAAGTAATATCAGAGGAATATTCGATTGAATATTTCTCCCGATATTATTAGTTTTCCATGCACCACCAGCCCCATTGTGTGTGTGTGTGTGTGTGTGTGTGTGTGTGTGACTCACCACCTAGTTGTGGTTGTCAGTCAACTGGTGTGTGTGTGCATGTGTGTGTACTCACTAGTTGCTCACCTAGTTGTGGTTGCAGGGGTCGATTCATAGCTCCTGGCCCCGTCTTTTCACTGGCCGCTACTGGGTCACTCTCCCTGCACCATGAGCTTTATCATACCTCTTCTTAAAGCTATGTATGGAACCTGCCTCCATTACATCGCTTCCCAAGCTATTCCACTTCCTGACCACTCTGTGACTGAAGAAATACTTCCTAACATCCCTGTGATTCATCTGAATCTTCAACTTCCAACTGTGTCCCCTTGTTGCTGTGTCCCATCTCTGGAACATTCTGTCTCTGTCCACCTTGTCAATTCCTCTCAGTATCTTATATATCGTTATCATATCCTCCCTATATCTCCTGTCCTCCAGTGTCGTTAGGTCGATTTCCCTTAGCCTCTCCTCGTTGGACATACCCCTTGGCTCCGGGACTAGTCTTGTTGCAAACCTTTGATTTTTCTCTAGCTTCTTTACGTGCTTGGCTAGATGTGGGTTCCAAACTGGTGCTGCATACTCTAATATGGGCCTAACGTACACAGTGTACAGGGTCCTGAACGATTCTTTATTAAGATGTCGGAATGCTGTTCTTAGGTTTGCTAGGCGCCTGTATGCTGCAACAGTTATTTGGTTGATGTGCGTCTCAGGAGATGTGCTTGGTGTTATACTCACCCCAATATCTTTTTCCTTGAGTGAGGTTTGTAGTCTCTGGCCCCTAGACTGTACTCAGTCTGCGGTCTTCTTTGCCCTTCTCCAATCTTCATGACTTTTCACTTTTTGGGGTTGAACTCCAGGAGCCAATTGCTGGACCAGGCTTGCAGCCTGTCCAGATCCCTTTGTAGTTCTGCCTGGTCCTCGTCCGATTGAATTCTTCTCATCAACTTCACATCATCTGCAAACAGGGACACTTCGGAGTATATTCCTTCCGTCATGTCGTTCACAAATACCAGAAACAGCACCAGTCCTAGGACTGACCCCTGTGGAACCCCACTCGTCACTGGCGCCCACTCTGACACCTCGCCACGTACCATGACTCGCTGCTGTCTTCCTGACAGGTATTCCCTGATCCATTGGATTGCCTTCCCTGTTATCCCTGCCTGGTCCTCCAGCTTTAGCATTAATCTCTGTCAAACGCCTTCTTACAGTCAAGGAATATGCAATCTACCCACTCCTCTCTCTCTTGTCTTACTGCTGTCAACCTGTCATAGAACTCCAGTAGGCTTGTGAAACAGGATTTCCCGTCCCTGAAACCGTGTTGGTCGTCGTTGATAAGCTCATTCCTTTCTAGGTGCTCCACCACTCTTCTCCTGATAATCTTCTCCATGACCTTGCATACTATACATGTCAGTGACACTGGTCTGTAGTTTAGTGCTTCATGTCTGTCTCTTTTTTTAAAAATTGGAACTACATTTGCTGTCTTCCATACCTCAGGTAGTCGCCCTGTTCCGATAGATGTGTTGAAGATTGTTGTTAGGGGTACACATAGCTCCTCTTCTCCCTCTCTCAGGACCCATGGAGAGATGTTATCCGGCCACATCGCCTTTGATGTATCCATCACGCTTAGCAGTTTCTTCACTTCCTTCTCAGTTGTGTGTATTGTGTCCAGCACCTGATGGTGTACCCCACCTCTCCGTCTTTCTGGAGGCCCTTCTATCTCCTCTGTGAACACTTCTTTGAATCTCATGTTGAGCTCCTCACACACTTCGCGGTCATTTCTTGTGACCTTCCCTAATCCTTCCTCAGCCTGATTACCTGGTCCTTGACTGTTGTTCTCCTCCTGATGTGACTGTACAACAGTTTCGGGTCAGATTTGGCTTTCGCTGCTATGTCATTCGCATATTGTCGTTGGGCCTCCCTTCTTACCTGTGCATATTCGTTTCTGGCTCTACGACTGCTCTCCTTATTCTCCTGGGTCCTTGTGTGTGTGTGTACTCACCTATTTGTGGTTGCAGGGGTCGAGTCATAGCTCCTGGCCCCGCCTCTTCACTGATTGCTACTAGGTCCTCTCTCTCCCTGCTCCATGAACTTTATCAAACCTCGTCTTAAAACTATGTATGGTTCCTGCCTCCACTATGTCGCTTTCTAGGCTATTCCACTTCCTGACAACTCTATGCCTGAAGAAATACTTCATAACATCCCTTTGACTCATAGGAGTCTTCAACTTCCAATTGTGACCCCTTGTTTCTGTGTCCCCTCTCTGGAACATCTTGTCTCTGTCCACCTTATCTATTTCTCGCAGTATTTTATATGTCGTTATCATGTCTCCCCTAACCCTCCTGTCCTCTTGTGTCGTCAGGCCGATTTCCCTTAACCTTTCTTCGTAGGACAATCCCCTTAGCTCTGGGACTAGTCTTGTTGCAAACCTCTGCACTTTCTCTAATTTCCTGACGTGCTTGACCAAGTGTGGGTTCCAAACTGGTGCTGCATACTCCAGTATGGGCCTGACGTATATGGTATACAGAGTCTTGAACGATTCCTTAGTGAGGTATTGGAACGCTATTCTTAGGTTTGCCAGCCGCCCGTATGCTGCAGCAGTTATCTGATTGATGTGTGCCTCAGGAGATGTGCTCGGTATTATACTCACCCCAAGATTTTTTTCCTTGAGTGAGGTTTGCAGTCTTTGGCCACCTAGACTATACGCTGTCTGCGGTCTTCTTTGCCCTTCCCCGATCTTCATGACTTTACATTTGGCAGGGTTAAATTCAAGGAGCCAGTTCCTGGACCAGGGTTGTACCTTGTCCAGATCTCTTTGTAGTCCTGCCTGATCCTTGACTGATTTAATTCTTCTCATTAACTTCATCATCTGCAAACAGGGACACTTCTGAGTCTATCCCTTCCGTTATGTCATTCACATATTCCAAAAACAGCACAGGTCCTAGGACTGACCCCTGTGGAACCCCACTCGTCACAGGTGCCCACTCTGACACCTCGTCACGTACATGTGTGTGTGTGTGTGTGTGTGTATTGTGTGTGTGTGTGTGTGTGTGTGTATTGTGTGTGTGTGTGTGTATTGTATGTGTGTGTATTGTGAGTGTGTGTAATGAGTGTGTGTAATGAGTGTGTATGTGTGTGTGTGTGTGTGTGTGTGTGTGTGTGTACGCGCGCAATTTTTCTGGAAGTGTGAGTCTCAAATTCTAGTCTTGCAGTCTCAGTACTAATGATAAATCCTCTACTCTCCCTCAAGGCGAATGAACCCAGCGGATTTAGCGCTTCTTACAACAAACAACAAACAACCAACAACTCGCCATACATTATAACAACATCTCCTGGTGACCCCAGGCTGGAGTCCTTCACAAAACATATCTAAAACACAGTTTTAAAACAGCGATAATTGAATCTGTTTTTTCCTGCATCTTTCTTCTCTTAATTAAAGTTTCTCTCTTACCTTCCCTCTTACGGAGGGATAAAAACACTCTTTGGTTATTCTTGTATCAATTAGTTAGGTTATGTTGCATCCATTGCCAACCCTTTCTTGCAACGAGGCTACCTTCAACACTATCAACAGTTACTCAAGAATGGTAACTGTTGTATAGTAACTGTATAGAAACTATACAGTTATTATAAAACAGTTACTATACTACTGTTACTATGTAACTGTATAGTGACTGTAGTATAGTAACTGTGGTATAGTAACTCTGGTTTAGTAACTGTGGTATAGTAACTCTGGTTTAGTAACTGTGTATAGTAACTCTGGTTTAGTAACTGTGTATAGTAACTCTGGTTTAGTAACTGTGTATAGTAACTCTGGTTTAGTAACTGTGTATAGTAACTGTGGTATAGTAACTGTGGTATAGTAACTGTGGTATAGTAACTGTGGTATAGTAACTGTGGTATAGTAACTGTGGTATAGTAACTCTGGTTTAGTAACTGTGGTGTAGTAACTGTGGTATAGTAACTGTGGTATAGTAACTCTGGTTTAGTAACTGTGGTATAGTAACTCTGGTTTAGTAACTGTGTATAGTAACTCTGGTTTAGTAATTGTGGTAGAGTAACTTTGGTTTAATAACTGTGGTATAGTAACTCTGGTTTAGTAACTGTGGTTTAGTAACTCTGGTTTAGTGAGTGTGGTATAAGAACTCTGGTTTAGTAACTGTGGTATAGTAACTCTCATTTAGTAACTGTGGTATAATAACTCTGGTTTAGTAACTGTGGTATAGTAACTCTGATTTAGTAACTGTGGTATAAGAACTCTGGTTTAGTAACCGTTGTATAGTAACTCTGGTTTAGTAACTGTGGTATAGTAACTCTGGTTTAGTAACTGTGGTATAGTAACTCTGGTTTAGTAACTGTGGTATAGTAACTCTGGTTTAGTAACTGTGGTATAGTAACTGTGGTATAGTAACTGTGGTATATCAACTCTGGTTTAGTAACTGTGGTATTGTAACTCTGGTATAGTAACTGTGGTATAGTAACTCTGGTTTAGTAACTGTGTTGTACCTGTGGTATAGTAACTGTGGTATAGTAACTCTGGTATAGTAACTGTGGTATAGTAACTGTGGTATAGTAACTGTGGTATAGTAACTGTGGTATAGTAACTGTGGTATAGTAACTGTGGTATAGTAACTGTGGTATAGTAACTGTGGTATAGTAACTGTGGTATAGTAACTCTGGTATAGTAACTCTGTGTGTGGTAACTCTGTTGTAACTGTGGTATAGTAACTGTGGTATAGTAACTCTGGTGTAGTAACTCTGGTGTAGTAACTCTGGTGTAGTAACTCTGGTGTAGTAACTCTGGTGTAGTAACTCTGGTGTAGTAACTCTGGTGTAGTAACTCTGGTGTAGTAACTCTAGTGTAGTAACTCTAGTGTAGTAACTCTAGTGTAGTAACTCTAGTGTAGTAACTCTGGTGTAGTAACTCTGGTGTAGTAACTGAGGAAGAGTAACTCTGGTTTAGTAACTGTGGTAGAGTAACTCTGGTTTAGTAACTGGTATAGTAACTCTGGTTTAGTAACTCTGGTTTAGTAACTCTGGTTTAGTAACTGTGGAAGAGTAACTCTGATTTAGTAACTGTGGTATAGTAACTGAAGTATAGTAACTCTGGTTTAGTAACTGTGTGGTAACTGTGGAATAGTAACTGTGGTATAGTAACTGTGGTATAGTAATTGTGGTATAGTAACTGTTGTATAGTAATTGTTGTATAGTAACTGTGGTATAGTAACTGTGGTATAGTAGCTGTGGTATAGTAACTGTGTTATAGTAACTGTGGTATAGTAACTGTGGTATAGTAACTGTGGTATAGTAACTGTGGTATTGTAACTGTGGTACAGTAACTGTGGTATTGTAACTGTGGTATAGTAACTCTGGTGTAGTAACTCTGGTGTAGTAACTCTGGTGTAGTAACTCTGGTGTAGTAACTCTGGTGTAGTAACTCTGGTGTAGTAACTCTGGTGTAGTAACTCTGGTGTAGTAACTCTGGTGTAGTAACTCTGGTGTAGTAACTCTGGTATAGTAACTCTGGTACAGTAACTCTGGTACAGTAACTCTGGTATAGTAACTCTGGTATAGTAACTCTGGTATAGTAACTCTGGTATAGTAACTCTGGTATAGTAACTCTGGTATAGTAACTCTGGTATAGTAACTCTGGTATAGTAACTCTGGTATAATAACTCTGGTATAGTAACTCTGGTATAGTAACTCTGGTATAGTAACTCTGGTGTAGTAACTTTAATGTAGTCTCTTTAGTGTAGTAACTCTAGTGTAGTAACTCTGGTGTAGTCACTCTGGTGTAGTCACTTTGGTGTAGTAACTCTGGTATAGTAACTCTGGTATAGTAACTCTGGTGTAGTAACCTGGTGTAGTAACTCTGGTATATTAACTCTGGTATAGTATCTCTTGTATAGTAACTCTGGCATAGCAACTCTGGTATTGTAACTCTGGTATAGTATCTCTAGTATAGTAACTCTGATATAGTAAATCTGGTGTAGTAACTCTGGTGTAGTAACTCTGGTGTAGTAAATCTGGTATATGCATTAAGCATAGAATATCTTCCACATATACGTACCATTCAGCTAATTCAGGAAGAAGTTTGTTAAGCAGTTTGTTTAAAAAAATTCCATTTACAAATTGCTAAGGACTGGTGAGAGAGGCTTACCCATTGTCATATCAAACGTTTGAGTGTAAAACACGCCATTAAATACAAGCTTTGCATCAACAACACAAAGTTTAATAAACTCAATGACTGTTGGCTCAGGCAATGGTAAACTATTATCACAGAGGCTTCAGGTCTTATGACTTACTAAGTCTATAATTACGATTTACCACTGCCTGTGCTATCTATCACTGAGATTATTAAACTACGCATTTTTTATGTAAAGTTTGTGTGTAATGGCGAGAATTTCCCTTATGAAGCCAAATGGCACAGAATTATGTGCAATATTGTTTGCGTAATGCCCAGGAATATAGATATAACACAATTCCAACTTGAATTAAATAATCTAGTTCCCTCTTAAAGTTCACCTTTGAGTTTGAACGAAATAATTCATTGCCATTTTTAGATGTTTTGATTATTAAGGGGAACCAAAAATTTAAATTCAAAATACACAGAAAACCAACAAATAACTGCTTTTATGCACACTATTATTATCCTCCATGTTTTAGAGAGCTCTGCACGTTTACATCCCAGAGTCCATAGATGAGGAAATATTGAAGATTACGAAATAGCATATGATGTAAAATACCCCAAAAAATTATTGACAAATCTTTAAAACTGCCAGTACATTTTACAATTAAAAAAAATGGACAAATATACATATTGAGTCAAGATTATGTTGGTCATCCCTTACCATGAAAACCTTCTTAATATACCTTGTCTGTTTAAGAATTTCAAAATCAAAGTTGTATTTAATAATCTTGATAAAATAAAAAAAAACTTTTGATTAACAATTCTCCCCAAAAATGCTGATAGCTAAGATTTTCTGTAAAAAATACAATAAAGTTTATAATGGTGAAGCTGGAAAAAGTTCTGAACTAAGATTACAACAAGAGTCTAATACTTAGTTTATGTATGTGAGAGTGAGATATTTTAATCACTGAACTGATTTTGAGAAGTTTGGGAAAGTTGTATCAAGCAAGTCCATGGTTGAGCGAAAGTGAGCCAAGCTCCTTAAAAAATAGTACTGATTGCAATATGAATATTAGTTTTGGTCTGTATAAATTAGAATATATAATGAATAGAATTTGTGAGCATTTTAAACTATGCCTGACACGTCACTCTTAAAAATTTGTTTACATTTGATGTGACTAAATCTTCACTACGCTTCCACACTCAGTGAGTAGGCGATTATGCGAGGCTATATTTCACTTTTATGCCAAGTAAAATTTAAGAGTAACATATCAGGTATAGTTTAAAATTCTCAAGAATTCTAGTCATTATAAATGAAGTCAATTTCTACAACCCTAAACTAATATTCACATTACTGACAATACTATTTTACGAAACTTCATTCGCTTATATTACGCTCAACCATGGACGTGATTCATACAACTTTCTCGGCCTTTCGAAAATCAATTGGATGGTTAAAATCTCTGGCATGAATATACAGATCATTAGCCTCTTCTCCGGACCTAATGCTATGTTTTCATATTATTACAATTCCTTGATTACAAGAAATCAAGAAGTGCGGTGTCACTTGTTTACGATGATCTTATTGCACTAAAATGCCACGCTCAGTGAGTAGGGTCTTATGTGAGGTCATTATATATATATATATATATATATATATATATATATATATATATATATATATATATATATATATATATATATATATATATATAGGTGAACACTATTTAGATAAGGGTAAAGAGATTTTTGAGTCATTTATGGATTTAGAAAAGGCGCATGACAGGGTGGTTAGGAGGGCAATGTGGCAGATGTTGCAAATGTATAGAATAAGAGGTAAGTTACTGAAAGCAGTGAAGAGTTTTTACAAGGATAGTGAGGCTCAGGTTAGAGTATGTAGGAGAGAGGGAGATTATTTCCCAGTAAAAGTAGGTCTTAGACAGGGATGTGTGATGTCACCGTGGTTGTTCAATATATTTATGGATGGAGTTGTGAGAGAAGTGAATGCGAGGGTCTTTGCAAGAGGTGTGGGGTTAAAAGATAAAGAATCTAACACAAAGTAGGAGTTGTCAGAGTTGCTCTTTGCTGATGACTCTGTGCTTTTGGGAGATTCTGAAGAGAAGTTGCAGAGGTTGGTGGATGAGTTTGGTAGGGTAAGTAAAAGAAGAAAATTAGAAGTGAATATAGAAAAGAGTAAAGTGATGAGCATAACAAAAAATAAATAGGTAACATAAGATTGAATATCAGATTGGAGGGAGAGAGTATGGAGGAGGTGAATGTATTCAGATATTTAGGAGTGGACGTGTTAGTAGATGGGTCTATGAAAGATGAGGTGAATCATAGAATTGATGAGGGGAAAAAGGTAAGTGGTGCACTTAGGAGTCTGTGGAGACAAAGAACTTTGTCCATGGAAGCAAAGAGGGGAATGTATGAGACTATACTTATACCAACACTCTTATATGGGTGTGAAGCATGGGTGGTGAATGTTGGAACAAGGGGAAAGCTGGAGACAGTGGAGATGTCATGTCTGAGGTCAATGTGTGGTGCGAATATAATGCAGATAATTCATAGTTTGGAAATTAGGAGGAAGTGCAGGATTACCAAAACTATTATCCAGAGAGCTGAGGAGGGGTTATTGAGGTGGTTCGGACATGTAGAGAGGATGGAACAAAATAGAATGACTTTGAGAGTGTATATATAATTGTATTATAATTATATGGCAGCGCTAAACCCGTAGGATTATACAGTGCATGTGGGGGTGTATGGAAGGTATTCAGGCTCAGTTCAGGGAACCGCAGCACAGATCCAATTCCATAGATCAAGAGCCTCTCACCAGCGTCAGGCCTCGAGAGGCGTCGAGAGGCCTCGAAAGTGTATAAATCTGTAGTGCAGGGAAGGCGGGGTAGGAGTCGGCCTAGGAAAAGTTGGAGGAAGGGGGTAAAGGATGTTTTGTGTGCGAGGGGCTTGGACTTCCAGCCAGCATGCGTGAGCATGTTTGATAGGAGCGAATGGAGACAAATGGTTTTTAGGACTTGACGGGATGTTGGAGTGTGAGCAAGGTAACATTTATGAAGGGATTCAGGGAAACCGGCAGGCCGGACTTGAGTCCTGGAGATGGGAAGTACAGTGTCTTCACTCTGACGGAGGGGTGTTAATGTTGCAGTTTTATAACTGTAGTGTAAAGCACCCCTCTGGCAAGACAGTGATGGGGTGAATGATGAAAGTTTTTCTTTTTCGGGCCACCCTGCCTTGGTGGGATACTGACGATGTGTTAATAAATAATAAATAATATATATAAAGGGTATATACAGAAAGATCGCAGTCAGCAGGACTCGATACGCTACTGAGACGATCAAGATTCCCAGGCAGCGCTCTTATCCACTCAGCCGCAAATGCCACATAAGCTGGGCAGCCTGGTTGGTTCTTTCCCAGCCCATGGCTTGAACCAGGCTGCCCAGCTTATGTGGTATTTGTGGCTGAGTGGATAATAGCGCTGCCTGGGAATCTTGATCGTCTCAGTAGCAGTATCGAGTCCTGCTGACTGCGATCTCTCCTCTCTTTCTCATATATATATATATATATATATATATATATATATATATATATATATATATATATATATATATATATAAAAAGATCAAGTAAACAGGTGATATCAAAATATGCGAAAACCACTATGAAAAAATAGAAGAATTCAAGCGCTTGTGACTACTCACATTATCAAGGAACTATAACAGGAAACATGACAAGAAGGCTATATAAGGGCAGACTACACCTCACAATCACATCACACTAACAAAACTACACCTCACAGTAGGTGTAGTTTTTGTTAGTGTGATGTGATTGTGAGGTGTAGTCTCGCCCCTTATATAAGCCCTTCTGTCATGTTTCCTGTTATAGTTCCTTGATAATGTGAGTAGTCACGAAAGCGCTTGGAATTCTTCTATTTTTCATAGTGGTTTTCTTGCATATTTTGATATCACCTGTTTACTGTGATCTTTTGCATCAATGGATACCACACGACTCTTCACAATGTTCTCGTAAGCTTTCCTAATCATATTTCTTTTGTTTCCCATTGTTCTTCTGCATTGATCAAGTCACATAAGCTTAAAATTCGACTTAATTTTTTAAAAGACTGTTTGAATGAACAAGTTTTGCCTAAATCTCTTTTACCAAATAGACTCCTTGACATGAGAGATCGTCCTTTGATGATTTTATGAGAATTATTCTTCAGAAACATATTGAAATTACTAAAATACAGGAGAAAGAAGCATTCAAAATATTGAGAAACAAAAATACTCCTTTTATCAAGCTATTCCATCAGAATGGCAACATAGTATGTTGGATCATTGTTATAATAAACTCAGAAGAATTTGTAATAATCTCAAAAACAAACTACAAGAAAATTAGATAATTTAATTGAAAATAGTGATTGGACAAAGCACGCTAATAACAATTTTGTAATTAACTTATCAGATGAAATATTAAATAAAAATACAACTGCTGCTCTTGGTTTCGGTTTAAGTTTTGCAACTTCAAAAAACTTAATAATGTTGAAATTGCAAAAGCCTTTTGTAATTTAGAAAAATCCTCTGATTTATCCACTGATGAAATTAATATTAGTAAGGGATGGTATATAGCTCAATGTTAAAACAAAATATTCCCAATTGCCCTCAAAGATTTTTAAGTCTTATGATTCACTTTTGAATAATAAAAATTTGCGTCTTACTAAAGCAGATAAAATTAATGCAATTGTAATTATGAAAGAAACCGATTACCAAGATAAAATGAATAACCTCCTAGATGATTTTGAGACCTATTCTAAACTTAGAAAGAATCCTTAGAAACTGTCAACAGCAATTTCAATAAAACAATAAAACATCTATTGAAGGGCAAAGATGAATTAATTAAAAAATTAACTTCCACTAATCCATCTTTACCTTATATGTATGGATTAATAAAAACACACAAACCTGGTAATCCTGTTAGACCAATTATTAGCTCTATAGGTTCAGTTTCTTATAAACTTTCTAAATGGCTTGTTGATATTTTGAGCAAAATTGTTGGAAAAATTTCTAATTTTAATGTTAAAAACAACTTAGATTTAGTTGATAAATTAAGCACCTTGACTGATTTAAATGATTTCAATATGGTTAGTTTTGATGTTACCTCCCTGTTTACAAAAGTTCCAGTTGATGATTTACTAAGGTTCTTATCTGAAGAACTGGTTAATTATGATTTACCATTGCCAGTTCCTACTATCATTAAACTTATTAAACTTTGTATTGTTGATGCAAAATTTGTATTTAATGATGAGTTTTACACTCAGAAGTTTGGTATGGCAATGGGAAATCCTCTTTCACCTGTTCTTAGTAACTTATATATGGAATTTTTCGAAACAAGATTGCTTAACACTATCCTTCCCAATAGAGCTAAGTGGTATAGATATGTTGATGATATTTTGTGCCTTATGCCTAAGGAAGTAGATATAAACCATTTCCTTGTTAAATTAAATAGCTTAGCTCATTCTATAAATTTTACTGTTGAATTCGAAGTAAATAACTCATTGCCCTTCCTAGATGTTTTTATTATTAAGGGTATCATTGATTTTAAATTTAAAATTTACAGAAAACCTACAAATAATTGTTCCTATGTACACTATTACTCTTCACATCAAGATAGAGTTAAAGTGTCGGTTTTTTCTTCAATGTTTTTGAGAGCTTTACGTATTTGTAGTCCAGAGTTCATAGATGAAGAAATCTCTAAAATTTATGAAATATCTAATGATTTAAAATACCCAAGAAATATAATTGATAAATCTTTTAAAATAGCTAGGAATACTTTTACAATCCAAAAGGGACAACCAACCTTATTCAACCAAAAATATGTTGGTTCTCCCTACCATGAAAACTTGGTTGATATGCCTTCCTTTCTTAAGAATTTTAATATCAAAGTTGTATTTAAAAATCTTGATACAGTAAAAGACTTTTGATAAAAATTCCCCCAAAATGCTGACGGATGTGTCTATAAGATTCCCTGTAAAATATGCGATAAAGTTTATTATGGTCAAACTGGTAAAAGTCTTGAACTAAGATTAAAACAACATAAATATAGCATTAGAACTGGACAAGATTCTAATGCTCTATTTATTCATGTGAAGATTTTAACCATCCAATTGATTTTCAAAATGCTGAGAAGGTTGTATCAAGCAAGTCCATGGTTGAGAGAAATATAATAGAATCATGTTTCATTAAAAGCAGTTTTGAAAATAATATGAATATTTCTTTTGGTTTATATAAATTGGATTCATTTATAATTAATAAAATTTGGGAAGAATTTAATGATAAATTGGACTAATCTTAATTCTTGGGAAAAGTTTCAGGTCCTTTCTTATTTTCCTCTTCACAGAGTCGTGCGATGTTACGCTACTGTGAGGTGTAGTTTTTGTTAGTGTGATGTGATTGTGAGGTGTAGTCTCGCCCCTTATATAAGCCCTTCTTGTCATGTTTCCTGTTATAGTTCCTTGATAATGTGAGTAGTCACGAAAGCGCTTGGAATTCTTCTATTTTTTCATAGTGGTTTTCTTGCATATATATATATATACCCATAGCCTCGGAGAAGTGGATAAAAAGGCTTCATGGAAGAATATTTGGATTTCTTCCTGAAGCCATTTGAATATTCCACTTTCCCTACCACCCCATGAGAGAGAGAGAGAGAGAGAGAGAGAGAGAGAGAGAGAGAGAGAGAGAGAGAGAGAGAGAGAGAGAGAGAGAGAGAGAGAGAGAGAGACGAGCTATTGTCATGGGAAGGGGCACACCGCTGACAAGTGCCTGCGAGATATCACATGCAATTACTGCCACAAGATGGGACGTCAAGAAGATCACTGTACTAACCAAAAGGAACTTGTCAGACAAGATCACCAGTTCTTTGGAGATTTATTCTGGGAACAAACCAGCAGGATCTCAGAACTGGTGAACACACACGTCACTCACCCAGCTACTCCTATTCCCTGCTCACCAGGTGATTCTGTGCTTTTATAAGATCGCAGAGCTGCTTCCCAGTGGCTGCCCCAGTGTCCTTCCCGTTTCAAGGGCAGACACACCTATTTAGTCAAGGTGAACACAATCATGGGGAACCAGCCCATCAGCATCCTGTCTGCCAACTTTAGAGGCTTCATTACCAATGTTAGTGAGCTCATGCACAGTTTCGTGAACACTCATCACTCATTGTCCTGACATGATCGCTGTTGTTGAGATTTTTTTGGGCGACAGGACTCCAGAAAATTTTGCTAGAATTGCTGGCTACATCTCATGGATGCGACGAGAATGGCAAGTTCATGGAAGAGGCGCTGCTGTGTGCTTTTCTAAAAGTGTATATGCTCAGCTCATTGATGTTGCCATTCCTAATCACCTGGAAAATGTTCAAGCTATGCATAAAAACTAGTACCTTGTACTAACATATGCAATATGCAGACCTCAATGGCAGTAACCAGACCCCATTTACATCCTCTTGATAAATATGGACTCCCTTTTGCTTCAATGTAAATATCAACTTATTATTAATGTTGATGTCCTTAAACAACATTATATACAGAGGGATTCTGATAAACTTCTTGCATTGTTTGACTTGAAAAACTTTGTTGACGTCCCTACTCAGTAATAAGTGATCTATCTAAAGTTAGATTTTCTGACCACAAAGGCTGTTTTTACGGCACTGAAGACTCCAACAGAAAGAGGTGATGTTGATAACCAAGTGAATGCCTTCACTAAACATATACCTAATCTCCAACACAGATACATCCTTCACCGGCAGTATGTGACGAAGCCATCTCTTGATGGGTGACTAACACAAAGAAAAAGCTGGTGTCAGAAAGAGTGGGCTTCAAAACCTGGTGGTCCTTGGTCAAAGACAGACAAGGGTATTCACCTGGTGAAATTATTCCACCTCTAAATCGACAGCATGATGAGGAACATTTTGATGTCACGATGCTAGTAACTGATCCAGTAAAGGTAACAACTTTCTTTGCTAGACACAAGATTGCTGAGAAGTGCAGCTAACTTCACTTCTAACTCACATCTGTCAGCACTACATAGAACAGTGTAAATGGTCTTCTTTGTGGAAAAAGGCAGTGTCACTCCGGTTAATCACTGACAAGATTCTTGAAACAATAATTTCACTGCGTTTTTCGACTACCACTCGCTGCTTTGTGACCGTCAGTATGGCTTCAGAAAAGGTCACTGTTGCAGATCTGATTTTAAATCTCCACTATGTGGCATCAGTCGCTAAGCGAAGCATATATCATCTTTCTAGTAACACTGGACATTGCTGGCGCTTTCGACCGAGTATGACACCAGGGACGTTTGGCAAAACTGCAAGCACTAGGAGTCTCTGCCTTTGCACTATGCCTCCTTAGTGACTACTTTTAAGGTAGATCTCTAAGAGTAGTTATCAAAGGCACAGAGTCAACAAGACAATCAGTGCCAGTGTTACACAGGTAAGTGTGCTTGGTCCACTGTTATGAAATGTCTACTTCAGTGACCTTCTTCACCTCATCCCAGAATCCCATGTCTAAACAGATGGCTGATCTCTGACATTTACTTATCCAAGAGAGAAAATGCCAGCTGCTCTCAGTTACATCAATCACCAGCTTACAGCTATATAAGCCTGGGAAAACGATGGCAGGTTACATTTGCTTATGAGAAAGCACAAATGATGATGGTCTCAAGGCACCATAAAAGTAATGCAGGAGCAGTGGTAAGGATGAATGGGAGTGTGACGGAACCCGGGGATGAGGTTGACATCTTTGGTGTGAAATTCGATTTCAAACTGACTGTGAAGAACCACGTATTAAATACTGAAAACAAGGTAGGCAAGAAGCTAGCATAGTAGAGATTGCAAGACTGTACGAGGCACAAATGCGCTCACATCTTGAGTATACTCCACTTTCTAGGATTGTCTGCTTCCCGTCTCATTTGCTTCTTGACAGAATAGAAAACAGAGCAGGACGCCTCATTGGTCGCTTGGACCTGTCCTGGGTAGATCCGTCATTTCAGTAGAGCCTTCAAGACAGGAGGGATGTGGGTGGCTAAACCCGTAGAGTATAAGTCCATTGTCGTCAAGGTACCACACTTGGTTCCACTTTGCGAACAAGATGGGCAGCAAATAGCAACCACACTCTGGTTGTACCCTTCTTCAGAACATCACTTCATCTCAGATCATTCAGTCCTTGATTGATTTGAGTTTGGAACATGTTCATATGACTTGAGTTTGGAACATGTTCATACAGCATAACGAAAATTAAATCACTGGCCCACAGCTGGCTCCAACACCATCATGCTTCCTGTTTGTATGTTTTATAACTATTAAAAGGCTTTCAAATAAACTGAGGCAGATAATAGTTCTAGGCTTGTAAATAAAAGCAGGAACTCTTAACTTTACCCTGTAAAAACCCTCGTGTAGAGAGAGAGAGAGAGAGAGAGAGAGAGAATTATCACAATAAAATATCACACACTCACCCAACTAATCTTGAGTATTATATTTTATATTTTACATTCTCTGGGTTTCAAGTCTATCGAGTAGGCGAGGATCATTAGGCCGCATGTAATCTCTTTACCACCAGTCAAGAATATGTTCATTAATAAAATACACATTAAAGTAAACTGTTAGGCATATACACTGAAACATACACCTCTCAGTGTATACATCCTGTGTATACTTTGTATCAGGTCCTTAACTAAAACATGGAGAGCTAATAATACACTCAGTCATCGTCAAGTCATCTACCAGTCATCGTCAAGTCATCTACCAGTCATCGTCAAGTCATCTACCAGTCATCGTCAAGTCATCTACCAGTCATCGTCAAGTCATCTACCAGTCATCGTCAAGTCATCTACCAGTCATCGTCAAGTCATCTACCAGTCATCGTCAAGTCATCTACCAGTCATCGTCAAGTCATCTACCAGTCATCGTCAAGTCATCTACCAGTCATCGTCAAGTCATCTACCAGTCATCGTCAAGTCATCTACCAGTCATCGTCAAGTCATCTACCAGTCATCGTCAAGTCATCTACCAGTCATCGTCAAGTCATCTACCAGTCATCGTCAAGTCATCTACCAGTCATCGTCACTGTTACAACAGTAGTTGTGTAAACACAAGTATTCATTCACAACCAAATATTGTTTACAACGTCGGGGAGTTACCATGTGTCTCCATCTGACCTAATTCGTCTCATCTTTCGTGTGGCCAAAATCTACGTCCTTGAACTTTCTCTGTGTCCCTTGTGTCCCGTAGCTCGGTTGGTAGCGCACTTAGCTCACACTTGGTTCGATCCCTAGTATGGGTGGAAGCATTTGGGCATGTTACCAGACTGGTGTGGGTCGCATCCTGTGCACAAAATTAATCTAAGTTGCCCAAAATGCTTTGCATAACCAGGAGCTTACTATATAGTATGTCTCTAATGTCAGCTATGGTGTCCCGTAGCTCGATCCCTAGCGCACTCAGCTCACACACTGAGGTCCGGGGTTCGAATCTCCTTCAGGTACGGCTGGAAAACATTTGGGACGTGTTTCCATAAGACACCTGTTGTCCCTGTTCACCCATCAGATTAAAATGGGTACCTGGGTGTTAGTGGACTGGTGTGGGTCGCATCCTGGGACAAAACAGACCTAATTTGCCAGAAATTCTCAGCATAACAAGCTGGTTTCTATATAGTAGTATGCCAGTGATGTCAGCTAGGACTGTATAAATAACAAAAAAAGGCACAATACCGTGACTGGAACAATACACACACATATAAAAAGAGAGGAGCTTACGACGACGTTTCGGTCCGACTTGTCCTTTATTTTATTTGCCTTTTCCTCCTATGTGTTCTTGTCCTAACCCGTGCGGGCCGCCAGCTTCATTGCAGTGCTCCTTTCCTAGAATATAACTCCACTACTACTACCACTTCCACTACTTACTCCATCATTACCCCACTTTCTTGTACCCTCCCCTGTCTGCCTGCCTATAAATACCCCTTCCTCCGTCTCTGTGTGTTAGTGTGACTTTGTAAATGGTCCAAGTCGGACCGAAACGTCGTCGTAAGCTCCTCTCTTTTATATGTGCGAGTTGTGTGTGTATAGGACTGTATACGTTGTACATGTACTTGTAGTAAATAGAGATATTATTACATTAAAGAAGAGAAGTTGCAGAGGTTGGTGGATGAGTTTGGTAGGGTGTGTAAAAGAAGAAAATTGAAAGTGAATATAGGAAAGAGTAAGGTGATGAGGATAACAAAAAGATTAGGTGACGAAAGATTGGATATTAGATTGGAGGGAGAGAGTATGGAGGAGGTGAATGTATTCAGATATTTGGGAGTGGACATGTCAGCAGATGGGTCTATGAAGGATGAGGTGAATCATAGAATTGATGAGGGGAAAAGGGTGAGTGGTGCACTTCGAGTCTGTGGAGACAAAGAACTTTGTCCATGGAATTAAGAGGGAATGTATGAAAGTATAGTTATACCAACACTCTTATATGGGTGTGAAGCATGGGTGATGAATGTTGCAACGAGGAGAAGGCTGGAGGCAGTGGAGATGTCATGTCTGAGGGCAATGTGTGGTGTGAATATAATGCAGAGAATTCGGAGTTTGGAAATTAGGAGGAGGTGCGGGATTACCAAAACTATTATCCAGAGAGCTGAGGAGGGGTTGTTGAGGTGGTTCGGACATGTAGAGAGAATGGAACGAGACAGAATGACTTCGAGTGTATAAATCTGTTGTGGAGGGAAGGAGGGGTAGGGGTCGGCCTAGGAAAGGTTGGAGGGAGGGGTAAAGGAAGTTTTGTGTGCGAGGAGCCTTGGACTTCCAGCTAGCATGTGTGAGCGTATTTGATAGGAGTGAATGGAGACAAAGGGTTTTTTAATACTTGACGTGCTGTTGGAGTGTGAGCAAAGTAACATTTATGAAGGGATTCAGGAAACCGGCAGGCCGGACCTGAGTCCTGGAGATGGGAAGTACAGTGTCTGCACTCTGAAGGAGGGTGTTAATGTTGCAGTTTTATAACTGTAGTGTAAGCACCCTCTGGCAAGACAGTGATGGAGTGAATGATGATGAAAGTTTTTCTTTTTCGGGCAACCCTGCCTTGGTGGGAATCTGCCGATGTCTTAATAAAAAATAAATAATAATATTATATTATAAGTTGTATCACGTACTGTAGAAATAAAGATTATTATAAACACATTGCAGTGCCTTTCTTGTTACGTGTGCCTGATCCTCTAGCTTTTGCATTAACCTCTTGTGAGGAACTGTGTTAAAGGCCTTCATGCAGTCCAAGAAAATGCAGTCTATCCACCCTCTCTCTCGTGTCTTACTTCTGTTACCTTGTCATAAAACTCCAGTAGGTTTGTGACACAGGGTTTTCCATCCCTGAAACCGTGCTGGTTGTCGTTTATAAGCTTGTGTCTTTCTAGGTGCTCCACAACTTTCCTATTCATGATCTTCTCCATGACTTTGCATACTATACACGTCAGTGACACAGGTCTGTAGTTTAATGCCTCGTGTCTGTCTCCTTTCTTAAAAATTGGGACTACATTTGCCATCTTCCACGCCTCAGGTAGTTGCCCAGTTTCAATGAATGTGTTGAAGATTTTTGTTAGTGGCACACACAACATCTCTGCTCCCTCTTTAAGGACCCGCGGAGAGATGTTGTCTGCTCCCACCGCCTTTGAGGTATGAAATTCACATAGCAGCTTCTTCACCTCCTCCTCGGTTGTGTGTATTTAGTCCAGCACTTGTTGGTATATCCTTTGTTGGTGTACCTCCCTATTGTGACTTCCTGGAGTCATTCCTGTCTCCACTGCAAATATATATATATTTATCAATGAAACCACGAAACACGAAACAAGATGTTTTGAATCATTTACCAAACTGCGGAAGGCCAGGATTCGACCCCACGACACATTCTCTCACTCAAAAGGCCACACAATGTACATGTCACCTTACAAACTGAGCCATCGAGTCTACAAAAAAAATTTCAGCCTCCTCCTGTTTGGTAACTGATTCAAAACCACTCGTTTCATGGTTTCTTTGCCATATAGACTGCTTGTTGAGGCGGGTATTCAAGCAGGAGGCTGAAATTAATCCTTGAGAATACAACTGCCACGATTGTCCTCGCAACATGAAACAAGCCTAGTTCGCGAGGCTCATGTTGTTTGTAGGATCGATTGCTCAGTTGGTAGGTGACAAGTACATTGTGTGGCCTCTTGAGGGCGAGACAATGTGTCATGGGGTCGAATCCTGGCCTGCCGCAGTATGGTAAATGATATATATATATATATATATATATATATATATATATATATATATATATATATATATATATATATATATATATTTTGTGTGTGTGTGTGTGTGTGTGTGTGTGTGTGTGTGTACTCCCTAATTGTACTCACCTAATTGTGGTTGCAGGGGTCGAGACTAAGCTCCTGGTTCCGCCTCTTCGCTGTCCGCTACTGGGTCTCTGCTCTCCCTGCTCCATGCGCTTTATCATACCTTATCTTAAAACTATGTATGGTTCCCGCCTCCACTATATCGTTCGCTAGACTATTCCACTTCCTGATTACTCTATGGCTGAAGAAATGCTTCCTAACATCCCTTTGACTCATCTGAGTCTTCAGCTTCCAGTTGTGCCCCCTTGTTTCTGTGTTCCCTCTCTGGAACATCCTGTCACTATCTACCTTGTCGATTCCCCGCAGTATTTTGCATGTCGTTATCATGTCTCCTCTAACTCTTCTTTCCTCCAGTGTTGTTAGTCCTATTTCCCTCAACCTTTCTTCATAGGACAGTCCCCTGAGTTGTGGAACTAGCCTTGTCGCAAACCTTTGCACTTTCTCTAATTTCTTGACGTACTTGACCAGGTGTGGGTTCCAGACTGGTGCTGCATACTCTAGTATGGGCCTGACATACACGGTGTACAGTGTCTTGAACGATTCCTTGTTAAGGTAACGGAACGCTAATCTTAGGTTTGCCAGTCTCCCATATGCTGCCGCAGTTATCTGGTTGATGTATGTTTCCGGAGACGTGCTTGGCGTTATACTCACCCCGAGGTCTTTCTCCTTTGACGAGGTTTGTAGCGTTTGTCCACCAAGCCTGTACTCTGTCATCGATCTTCTTTGCCCTTCTCCGATCTTCATGACTTTGCATTTGGTGGGATTAAATTCGAGAAGCCAGTTGCTAGACCAGATGTCAAGCCTGTCCAGGTCTCTTTGAAGTCCTGCTTGGTCCTCATCCGATGTGATTCTCCTCATTAATTTCACATCATCTGCGAACAGAGACGCTTCTGAGTCTATCCCATCCGTCATGTCATTCACATATACCAAGAATAGCATTGGTCCTAGGACTGACCCCTGCGGTACACCGCTCGTTACAGGCGCCCACTGTGATACCTCATCACGCACCATGACTCGTTGTTGCCTCCCTGTGAGGTATTCCCTGATTCATTCCAGTGCCCTTCCTGTTATACACGATTGTTCTTCCAACTTCTTTACTAATCTCATATGAGGAACTGTGTCGAAGGCCTTCCTGCAGTCCAAGAAAATGCAATCAACCCACCATTCTCTCTCTTGCCTTACCTCTGTTACTTTATCATAGAACTCCAGGAGGTTTGTTACACATGCTTTGCCTTCCCTGAATCCGTGCTGTCTGGCGTTGATTATCCTGTTCAGTTCCAGATGCTCCACCATTCTTTACCTGATGAATTTCTTCAAGACTTTGCACACTATACAAGTGAGTGACAACAGTCTATAGTTTAGTGCCTTTTTTCTGTCTCCTTTTTTAAAGATGGGGACTACGTTGTCCTTTTTCCATACCTCAGGTAGCTGCCCAGTTTCAAGGGATATGTTGAATATTATGGTTAGTGGCACACTCAGTACCTCAGCTCCTTCCCGAAGAACCCACGGGGAGATATTGTCCGGACCCATCGCCTTTGAAGTATCAAGGTCACTGAGTAACTGCTTCACCTCCTCCTCAGTTGTGTGTATGCCCTCCAGCACTTGATACATCCCTTTTTGTTGGTGATGCACCCTGTCCTGTCTACCCAGCTGCCTTCCTGCCTCCACTGTGAATACTTCCTTAAACCTCGAGTTGAGCTCCTCACATACCTCTTGATCATTATTTGTGAGTTCCCCATCTTCTCTCCTCAGCCTTATCACCTGATCCTTGACTGTTGTCTTCCTTCTGATGTGACTGTACATCAGTTTTGGGTCAGACTTGACTTTCGATGCTATGTCATTTTCGTACTGTTTCTGGGCCTCCCTCCGTACCTGTGCATACTCGTTTCTTGCTCTTCGAATAATCTCTTTGTTTACTTGGGTTCTTTGCCTTCTGTACCTTTGGGTAAACCAGGGGCTCTTTCTGGCCTTCCCATTTAATCTTTTTCCTTTGGGTATAAATCATTCCTCTGCCTCCTCGCACTTTGTCGCTACGTATTCCATCATTTCATTTACTGACTGTCCTTCCATTTCCCTTTCCCACTGAACCTCCTGCAGGAAATTTCTCATACCTATGTAGTCCCCTCTTTTAAAGTCTGGTTTATCTCTTTCAGTACCATTTTCCCTCTCTACCTTTAGCTCTACAATGTACTCAAAGCTCAGCACCATATGGTTGCTGGCTCCCAGGGGGCTCTCGTGTGTTATGTCCTCGATATCTGAGCTGTTCAGGGTGAATACAAGGTCTAGCCTTGCTGGTTCGTCCTCTCCTCTCTCTCTGGTCGTGTCCCTGACATGTTGGTGCATCAGGTTTTCCAGTACCATGTCCATCATCTTGGCTCTCCAAGTTTCTGGACCACACGCGGTTCTTGGTTCTCCCAGTCGATCTCCCTGTGGTTGAAATCGCACATGACCAGTAACTTCGCTCTGCTCAAGTGCGCTTTTCTTGCCAATTCCGCCAGAGTGTCCACCATTGCTCTGTTGTTCTCGTCATATTCCTCTCCTGGCCTCCTGCAGTTCTGTGGTGGGTTATACATCACTGCAATGACTATCTTGTGCTCCTCAGACTGGATGGTACCTACTATAAAGTCCCTTTCTCGACACACCTCCATTCCTTCCATTTCCTCGAATCGCCACTGGTTCCTTACGAGCAGTGCGACCCCTCCTTCCTCCCTGCTCCTTCTATCTTTCCTCAGGATCTGATATCCCTGTGGGAAGATTGCGTCTGTTATTGTCTCATTGAGTTTAGTTTCTGTGACAACTATGATGTCTGGGGACATCTCACCTATTCTTTCATAAAACTCTTCATACTTATTCGTAATTCCATCCACATTTGTGTACCTAACCTTCAACCTTGTTTCCAATACTGTGGCCCTGGGAGGATCTTGGTGGGTTGGGGGTTTGGGCAGGGTGCCCATAGGGGGTTGCTGCATGGGGGGGTTGTATGGTTGTGGTATGGGTTGGTGGGGTGGGTTCGTGGTGGGGGTAATTGTGATGGTGGGTTTTGGGTTCCTGGGGTGGGTACAGGGGGAATGATGTTTGTGTTTGGTGTTAAAATGTATGGTTGCCGTTGGGTTGCTGTGATTTGAGGCCCTCCGTGGGTGCTTCCGGTGGGTGTGTTTGTCCTGCTGCTTGGGCCTGGTGTCCCTTGTACCTCGCTGTCTCCTCCTCTCTCCTCTCTCTTCGCCATCTTATTCTTTCCTTCAGGTCCTCCCTCTTTTCTTGTGTGTGTGTGTGTGTGTGTGTGTGTGTGTGTGTTTGTGTGTGTGTGTGTGTGTGTGGTGGTAGTGTTTTCTTTTCTTTTTGGGTCACACTGCCTCGGTGGGAGACGGCCGACGTGTTGAAATATATATGTAAATAGATTTGACATTTCTCCGTAAAAACTGTAATCGGTGTAAAAGTTATATATTTTTAGTAGAGTCTAAACTTCTTGAAGCTTCTTTCAAAATAAGCTTTTCTTAATGCTTACTTTCTCTATATTTTTTCTTATACTTTTTCTTTATACTTTCTCTTTTATACTTTTGTCTTAATAGTTATTTTTTATTCTATTTCTCATTACTTAATCTCTCTTAATACTTACTTTTTCTTAGTACTTTTTTATGGTTCTCTGGTGACAATCTTTTGTTTACCAACAGAAATCAACAACAACAAATCAAAGAAAAGTTCGGCGCTTTCGGACGCAGGATCGAGCCTAAAAAACACACCCACACACTCACACGCACCTATTAGAGACAGACGAGAGAGAGAGAGAGAGAGAGAGAGAGAGAGAGAGAGAGAGAGAGAGAGAGGGAGAGAGAGGAAGAATATAGATGTGGAGTGACACTAAGCATGCAGGACCGGTAGCATCACAGCCTGCTGGAACAACACACTATAAAACACATCAACATTCACACAGCAACGCCGGCTCTCCAGCACCACGTTTCTCAAATCAAAAAGATTTGCAGCTCGAGTTTGAATTCACAGAGAAATTCAGGGATAAATTTGCTGCCGAAACTCTGGCGATGTAATCAGTTGTCAGGAGTCAGGGGTCAGGGGTCAGGGGTTACGGGTCAGGGGTTAGGAGTCAGGGGTCAGGGATCAGCTTTCAGAGGCTGGAGGTCAAGGAGTTTGTAGCCAGGAGTAGTTCAGTGAGTCAGGGGTCAAGGGTTTGTGGTCAGGGGTCAGGAGTCAGAAGCTGGAGGTCATGATGTTTGGGGATCAGGAGTAGTTCAGTGAGTCAGGGGTCAAGGGACTGGATATTTGGGGTCAAGGATGATTCAGTGAGTTAGGAAGTGATAATAACATTTAAAATTCTTCAAAAAACTCAAAAACATTCATACTCTCAGAGCCGCTTACTCACATAGCTACACAGCCGCTTACTCACATGGCTACACAGCAGCTTACTCACATGGCTACACAGCCGCTTACTCACATGACTACACAGCAGCTTACTCACATTGCTACACAGCCGTTTACTCACATGGCTACACAGCAGCTTACTCACATGGCTACACAGCAGCTTACTCACATGGTTACACAGCTGCTTACTCACATGGCTACACAGCCGCTTACTCACATGGCTACACAGCCGCTTACTCACATGGCTACACAGCAGCTTACTAACTTTGCTACACAGCCGTTTACTCACATAGCTACACAGCAGCTTACTCACATGGCTACACAGCAGCTTACTCACATGGCTACACAGCTGCTTACTCACATGGCTACACAGCCGTTTACTCACATGGCTACACAGCTGCTTACTCACATGGCTACACAGCCGTTTACTCACATAGATTCACAGCAGCTTACTCACATGGCTACACAGCCGCTTACTCACATGGCTACACAGCAGCTTACTCACATGGCTACACAGCAGCTTACTCACATGGCTACACAGCCGCTTACTCACATGGCTACACAGCAGCTTACTCACATGGCTACACAGCAGCTTACTCACATGGCTACACAGCAGCTTACTCACATGGCTACACAGCAGCTTACTCACATGGCTACACAGCCGCTTACTCACATGGCTACACAGCGCTTACTCACATGGCTACACAGCAGCTTACTCACATGGCTACACAGCAGCTTACTCACATGGCTACACAGCAGCTTACTCACATGGCTACACAGCAGCTTACTCACATGGCTACACAGCAGCTTACTCACATGGCTACACAGCAGCTTACTCACATGGTTGCACAACAGCTTACTCACATGGCTACACAGCAGCTTACTCACATGACTACACAGCAGCTTACTCACATGGCTACACAGCAGCTTACTCACATGGTTACACAACAGCTTACTCACATGGCTACACAGCAGCTTACTCACATGGCTACACAGCAGCTTACTCACATGGCTACACGCAGCTTACTCACATGGTTCACAACAGCTTACTCACATGGCTACACAGCAGCTTACTCACATGGCTACACAGCAGCTTACTCACATGGCTACACAGCAGCTTACTCACATGGTTACACAGCAGCTTACTCACATGGCTACACAGCAGCTTACTCACATGGCTACACAGCCGCTTACTCACATGGCTACACAGCTGCTTACTCACATGGCTACACAGAGTGTTTACTCACATGGCTACACAGCTGCTTACTCACATGGCTACACAGCCGTTTACTCACATGGCTACACAGCCGTTTACTCACATGGCTACACAGCAGCTTACTCACATGGCTACACAGCCTCTACTCACATGGCTACCAGCAGCTTACTCACATAGCTACACAGCAGCTTACTCACATGGCTACACAGCAGCTTACTCACATGGCTACACAGCAGCTTACTCACATGGCTACACAGCAGCTTACTCACATGGCTACACAGCAGCTTACTCACATGGCTACACAGCCGGTTACTCACATGGCTACACAGCAGCTTACTCACATGGCTACACAGCAGCTTACTCACATGGCTACACAGCAGCTTACTCACATGGCTACACAGCAGCTTACTCACATGGCTACACAGCCGCTTACTCACATGGCTACACAGCAGCTTACTCACATGGCTACACGGCAGCTTACTCACATGGCTACACAGCCGCTTACTAACATGGCTACACAGCAGCTTACTCACATAGTTACACAGCCGCTTACTCACATTGCTACACAGCGCTTACTCACATGGCTACACAGCAGCTTACTCACATGGCTACACAGCAGCTTACTCACATGGCTACACAGCAGCTTACTCACATAGCTACACAGCCGCTTACTCACATGGCTACACACAGCTTACTACATGGCTACACAGCGTTACTCACATGGCTAACACAGCTTACTCACATGGCTACACAGCAGCTTACTCCATGGCTACACAGCAGCTTACTCACATAGCTACACAGCCGCTTACTCACATGGCTACACAGCAGCTTACTCACATGGCTACAAAAGCCGCTTACTCCACATGGCTACACAGCCGCTTACTCACATGGCTACACAGCAGCTTACTCACATGACTACACAGCTGCTTACTCACATGGCTACACAGCAGCTTACTCACATGGCTACACAGCAGCTTACTCACATGGTTACACAGCAGCTTACTCACATGGTTACAACTCACAGAGTTGTTTACAGTGTTACTTGCTCACAGACTGTCTGACTCACAAACTTGCTTCAAAAAGTGCATTCAAATTTTGTAGCTCTGAGAGTGTCTTGGTTGAACTCACACAGCCAGTTGACAGCAGATTAATGGTGTATTTATGAGGAAGCGCTAAACCCGCAAGAGAGGTCAAACAGCGCTATGGGGAATTATTAGGCAGTCAGGTTTGATCCGAGGGATGGGGAGCGTAGCTCTCATTCTTTGGATCGAAAGCTGGCAGCAGAGCCAGAATTGCCCTTGATCGATATTTTCAACAAGAAACTGCATGACCAGGTGTGCATGACCAGGTGTGCATGACCAGGTGTGCATGACCAGGTGTGCATGACCAGGTGTGCATGACCCCGTGTGCATGACCCCGTGTGCATGACCAGGTGTGCATGACCAGGTGTGCATGACCAGGTGTGCATGACCCCGTGTGCATGACCCCGTGTGCATGACCCCGTGTGCATGACCCCGTGTGCATGACCCCGTTTACAAGATTCCAAATATATCGACATCACTGGAAGTGAGAACAAGGGCGAACTCTTGTATGGAGAAGCCAGTCTTCGACACAGAGGCAGTAATAGTGGGTGACCTGAGGGCCCTTGGTGATAACTGAATTAGTGTGTCCAGGGAACAAGAAGACACCAGACCTAGCACCATGGGTGAAGACAACTTCCAGACGAAGCAACACTTGTGAAGACAACTTCCAGATCTAACAATATGGATGAAGACAACTTCCAGAACTAGCAACATGGGTGAAGACAACTTCCAGAACTAACGACATGGGTGAAGACGACATGGGTGAAGACAACATCTAGAACTAACAACATGGGTGAAGACAACTTCGAGAACTAGCAACATGGGTGAAGACAACATCTAGAACTAACAACATGGGTGAAGACAACTTCTAGAACTAACAACATGGGTGAAGACAAGTTCCAGACCTACCAACATGAAGACAGCTTTCAGACCTAGCAACATGAGTGAAGACAGCTGCCAGACTTAGCAACATGAGTGAAGACAACTCCCTTGCACAGGTTGTCACGTCTGCACCTCGCAGTGGAATCTGAGCCTCGTAAGTCATAAGAATAAGGCCTGAAAAATGGCGACTTAAGTATCATCTGCTATAAAATGAACACCAACGTTGAAATACAAAATGTCATCATGACAGTTTCTATCAACAGAGATGAAAAAAAAAAAAGCTTTTGCTTAAAATACGTCAGAATATCTGTGACGTAAACTAAATCAAATTCCGAGATACAAAAACTTTTAGATGCGTCAGAGCATCAGAGACGCAAATTGCATCGACATTCGACATATAAACACTGAAGAGGATTAATGCCCTCGTGTGCACTTCAGGACATATCTTTGTTGATACGTTTCGCCCCCGAAGTGCCTTCATCTGTTCTAAGGACTGACGTTTCCTCCTTGTGAACTACGTCACCTGGATAATGGTGTGGTGGAAACGTCTCAGGCAACACACAAGATGATAAATGCCACTCATTTGCCAGCATTTATTTACGAATCTTTGTTGAAAATCTTTTTTGGGGAGAATCATTTTGGGGGAATAGTTGTTGAGGAATCTTTAATGGGGAATCTTTATTGTCCACAATAAAGATACCTATATGTATATCGTGCCGTTTTTAAGTCGAATCGTCCAGTTTGGCCCCTATGGCCAGGGTGCACTTTGCCGAATATGCAACATTTTGGTGTCACCAGAACATTTACTTTCACTGTAGAGAAAATCTGGAAGGAATTTTTAATAAAATATCCCAGTATCAAAAAGAATATTTATTTTTTACAGTCGATATAAATGATGGTGACAGATGAGCGACATCCAGCATCGAACTTTTGTGGATGACTGAGTGTATGTGTTCCATGGCTGAGTGTACAAGTGTCATGGCTGAGTGTACAAGTACCATGGCTGAGTGTACAAGTACCATGGCTGAGTGTATGAGAACCATGACTGAGTGTACAAGTACCATGGCTGAGTGTACGAGAACCATGACTGAGTGTACAAGTGCCATAGCTGAGTGTATGAGAACCATGACTGAGTGTACAAGTACCATGGCTGAGTGTACAAGTGCCATAGCTGAGTGTACAAGTACCATGGCTGAGTGTACAAGTACCATGGCTGAGTGTACAAGTACCATGGCTGAGTGTACAAGTACCATAGCTGAGTGTATGAGAACCATGACTGAGTGTACAAGTACCATGGCTGAGTATATGAGAACCATGGCTGAGTGTACAAGTACCATTGCTGAGTGTACAAGTACCATGGCTGAGTGTATGAGAACTATGACTGTGTACAAGTACCATTGCTGAGTGTATGAGAACCATGGCTGAGTGTACAAGTACCATGGCTGAGTGTATGAGGACCATGACTGAGTGTATGAGGACCATGACTGAGTGTATGAGAACCATGGCTGAGTGTATGAGAACCATGGCTAAGTGTATGAGAACCATGGCTGAGTGTACAAGTACCATGGCTGAGTGTACAAGTACCATGGCTGAGTGTATGAGGACCATGACTGAGTGTACAAGTACCATAGTGTATGAGAACCATGGCTGAGTGTATGAGAACCATGGCTGAGTGTACAAGTACCATGGCTGAGTGTACAAGTACCATGGCTGAGTGTATGAGGACCATGACTGAGTGTACAAGTACCATAGTGTATGAGAACCATGGCTGAGTGTACAAGTACCATGGCTGAGTGTATGAGGACCATGACTGAGTGTACAAGTACCATAGCAGAGTGTATGAGAACCATGGCTGAGTGTACAAGTACCATGGCTGAGTGTATGAAGACCATGGCTGAGTGTATGAGAACCATGGCTGAGTGTACAAGTACCATTACTGAGTGTATGAGGACCATGGCTGAGTGTATGATAACCATGGCTGAGTGTATGAGAACCATGGCTGAGTGTTTTAGGACTATGGCTGAGTGTATGAGAACCATGGCTGAGTGTACAAGTACCATGGCTGAGTGTATGAGGATCATGACTGAGTGTAAAAGTACCATAGCAGAGTGTATGAGAACCATGGCTGAGTGTACAAGTACCATGGCTGAGTGTATGAAGACCATGGCTGAGTGTATGAGAACCATGGCTGAGTGTACAAGTACCATGGCTGAGTGTATGAGGATCATGACTGAGTGTAAAAGTACCATAGCAGAGTGTATGAGAACCATAGCTGAGTGTACAAGTACCATGGCTGAGTGTATGAGAACCATGGCTGAGTGTACAAGTACCATAGCTGAGTGTATGAGGACCATGGCTGAGTGTATGAGAACCATAGCTGAGTGTACAAGTACCATGGCTGAGTGTATGAGAACCATGGCTGAGTGTATGAGAACCATAGCTGAGTGTACAAGTACCATGGCTGAGTGTATGAGAACCATGGCTGAGTGTATGAGAACCATGGCTGAGTGTACAAGTACCATGGCTGAGTGTATGAGAACCATAGCAGAGTGTATGGGAACCATGACTGAGTGTACAAGTACCATAGCAGAGTGTATGAGAACCATGGCTGAGTGTACAAGTACCATGGCTGAGTGTATGAGGACCATGGCTGAGTGTATGAGAACCCTGGCTGAGTGTACAAGTACCATGGCTGAGTGTATGAGAACCATGGCTGAGTGTATGAGAACAATAGCTGAGTGTACAAGTACCATGGCTGAGTGTATGAGAACCATGGCTGAGTGTATGAGAACCATGGCTGAGTGTACAAGTACCATGGCTGAGTGTATGAAGACCATTGCTGAGTGTATGAGAACTATAGCTGAGTGTACAAGTACCATGGCTGAGTGTATGAGGACCATGGCTGAGTGTATGAGAACCATGGCTGAGTGTATGAGAACCATGGCTGAGTGTACAAGTACCATGACTGAGTGTATGAGAACCATGGCTGAGTGTACAAGTACCATAGCTGAGTGTATGAGGACCATGAGTGAGTATATGAGAACTATGGCTGAGTGTACAAGTACCATATCTGAGTGTATGAGTACCATGGCTGAGTGAACAAGTACCATAGCTGAGTGTATGAGGATCATTTCTGAGTGTACAAGTACCATGGCTGAGTGTATGAGGACCATGGCTGAGTGTACAAGTACCATGACTGAGTGTATGAGTACCATGGCTGAGTGTACAAGTACCATGGCTGAGTGTATGAGTACCATGGCTGAGTGTATGAGTTCCATGGCTGAGTGTACAAGTATCATGGCTGTGTATGAAAACCATGGCTGAGTGTACAAGTACCATGGCTGAGTGTATGAGTACTATAGCTGAGTGTACAAGTACCATGACTTAGTGTACAAGTACCATGACTGAGTGTATGAGGACCATGGCTGAGTGTACAAGTACCATGGCTGAGTGTATGAGTACCATAGCTGAGTGTACAAGTACCATGGCTGAGTGTATGAGTACCATGGCAGAGTGTATGTTTACCATGGCTGAGTGTACAAGTACCATGGCTGAGTGTACAAGGACCATGGCTGTGTATGAAGACTATGGCTGAGTGTACAAGTACCATGGATGAGTGTAAGAGTACCATGGCTGAGTGTACAAGTACCATGGCTGAGTGTATGAGTACCATGGCTGAGTGTATGAGAACCATGGCTGAGTGTACAAGTACCATGGCTGCGTATGAAAACCATGGCTGAGTGTACAAGTACCATGGCTGAGTGTATGAGTATTATAGCTGAGTGTACAAGTACCATGACTTAGTGTACAAGTACCATGACTGAGTGTATGAGGACCATGGCTGAGTGTACAAGTACCATGGCTGAGTGTATGAGTACCATGGCTGAGTGTACAAGTACCATGGCTGAGTGTATAAGTACCATGGCAGAGTGTATGAGTACCATGGCTGAGTGTACAAGTACCATGGCTGAGTGTACAAGTACCATGGCTGTGTATGAAGACTATGGCTGAGTGTACAAGTACCATGGCTGAGTGTATGAGTACCATGGCTGAGTGTACAAGTACCATGGCTGAGTGTATAAGTACCATGGCTGAGTGTACAAGTACCATGGCTGAGTGTATGACTACCATGTCTGAGTGTACAAGTACCATGGCTGAGTGTGTGAGGACCATGGCTGAGTGTATGAGGACCATGACTGAGTGTACAAGTACCAAAGCAGAGTGTATGAGAACCATGGCTGAGTGTACAAGTACCATGGCTGAGTGTATGAGGATCATGGCTGAGTGTACAAGTACCATGGCTGAGTGTATGAGAACCATGGCTGAGTGTATGAGGACCATGGCTGAGTGTAGAAGTACCATGGCTAAGTGTATGAGTACCATGGCTGAGTGTACAAGTACCATAGCTGAGTGTATGAGAACCATGGCTGAGTGTACAAGTACCATGGCTAAGTGTATGAGTACCATGGCTGAGTGAACAAGTACCATGGCTGAGTGTATGAGGACCATGGCTGAGTGTACAAGTACCATGGCTGAGTGTATGAGGACCATGGCTGAGTGTATGAGGACCATGGCTGAGTGTACAAGTATCATGGCTGAGTGTATGAGTACAATGGCTGAGTGTACAAGTACCATGACTTAGTGTACAAGTACCATGACAGAGTGTATGAGGAAAATGGCTGAGTGTACAAGTACCATGGCTGAGTGCATGAGTACCATGGCTGAGTGTACAATTACCATGGCTGAGTGTATGAGTACCATGGCTGAGTGTATGAGTACCATGGCTGAATGTACAAGTACCATAGCTGTGTATGAAGAAAATGGCTGAGTGTACAAGTACCATGGCTGAGTGTATGAGTACTATAGCTGAGTGTACAAGTACCATGACTGAGTGTATGAGGACCATGGCTGAGTGTACAAGTACCATTGCTGAGTGTATGAGTACCATGGCTGAGTGTACAAGTACCATGGCTGAGTGTATGAGTACTATGGCAGAGTGTATGAGTACCATGGCTGAGTGTACAAGTACCATGGCTGTGTATGAAGACCATGGCTGAGTGTACAAGTACCATGGCTGAGTGTATGAGTACTATAGCTGAGTGTACAAGTACCATGACTTAGTGTACAAGTACCATGACTGAGTGTATGATGACCATGGGTGAATGTACAAGTACCATGGCTGAGTGTATGAGTACCATGGCTGAGTGTACAAGTACCATGGCTGAGTGTATGAGTACCATGGCAGAGTGTATGAGTACCATGGCTGAGTGTACAAGTACCATGGCTGAGTGTACAAGTACCATGGCTGTGTATGAAGACCATGGCTGAGTGTACAAGTACCATGGCTGAGTGTATGAGTTCCATGGCTGAGTGTACAAGTACCATGGCTGAGTGTATGAGTACCATGGCTGAATGTACAAGTACCATGGCTGAGTGTATGAGCACCATGAGTGAGTGTATTAGCATTATGAGAGACCTGGGTTGATTGATTCAGTGGCTGCAGAAGAGCAGGATCGCCTTCATTGTTGACCAGACCTTTGTGTTACATAACAAATGAATCTAAGCATAAAATCTTTGATACCACCCGAGACAAAATAATAGAAGAACCCGGGAGAACATGCACTCAACCACTCTTAAGGTTACCAAACAATACCTGTCTGTCAGCAGGCAAAACTAACTCAAAATTTAGATTAAAAACCACATCGAATAATTTTGACTCTCTTCAACGCTCTTATTAAGCCACTCTGTCAATCTAATGTCTAGATTTCATCTCTACATCACACTAGAGGAGGAGGAGGAAGTGGAGAACGAGCAGAGAGACGACACAGCTGGTACCGTCATGAAGACCGACTCAGAATACGTAATCTGATCTCCATCAGGGAGTCCACACCATGACGGAGTCCACACTATCAGGGAGTCCACACCATCAGGGAGTCCACACCATCAGGGAGTCCACACCATCAGGGAGTCCACACCATCAGGGAGTCCACACCATCAGGGAGTCCACACCATCAGGGAGTCCACACCATCAGGGAGTCCACACCATCAGGGAGTCCACACTATCAGGGAGTCCACACCATCAGGGAGTCCACACCATCAGGGAGTCCACACCATCAGGGAGTCCACACCATCAGGGAGTCCACACCATCAGGGAGTCCACACCATCAGATATCAAACTTTTTGAGATATTTATAACATTTCATAGACTCAAATACAAGGATCAATACGAGTGCAAAATGTGTCAGTCAGTAGTATTAACAGTGGTAGTAGTAGTAGTAGTAGCAATAGTAGTAATAATAGTAGTAGTAATAGTAGTACTAGGTGTTGTAGTAATAGTAACAGCAGTAGTAGTAGTACTGGTGGTGTTAGTTGTTACATGTGTTAGTGGTAGTGTTAGCAGCAGTGTAAGTAGTAGTGTTAGTAGTAGTAGTAGTGTTTGTGGTAGTGTTAGTAGTAGTGTAAGTAGTAGTGTTAGTGGCAGTGTTTGTGGTAGTGTTATTGTTAGTAGTAGTGTTTGTGTTAGTAGTAGTGTTTGTGGTAGTGCTTGTGGTAGTGTTTGTGGTAGTGTTTGTGGAAGTGTTTGTGGTAGTGTTATTGTTAGTAGTAGTGTTTGTGTTAGTAGTAGTGTTTGTGTTAGTAGTAGTGTTTGTGTTAGTAGTAGTGTTTGTGGTAGTGCTTGTGGTAGTGTTTGTGGTAGTGTTTGTGGAAGTGTTAGTGGTAGTGTTAGTGGAAGTGTTAGTGTTAGTGGTAGTGTTAGTAGTAGTGTTTGTGTTAGTAGTAGTGTTTGTGTTAGTAGTAGTGCTTGTGGTAGTGTTTGTGGAAGTGTTTGTGGTAGTGTTTGTGGAAGTGTTTGTGGTAGTGTTTGTGGAAGTGTTTGTGGTAGTGTTTGTGGTAGTGCTTGTGGTAGTGTTTGTGGAAGTGTTTGTGGTAGTGTTTGTGGAAGTGTTTGTGGTAGTGTTTGTGGAAGTGTTTGTGGTAGTGTTTGTGGTAGTGTTTGTGGTAGTGTTTGTGGTAGTGTTTGTGGTAGTGTTTGTGGTAGTGTTTGTGGTAGTGTTTGTGGAGAGTGTTTGTGGTAGTGTTTGTGGTAGTGTTTGTGGTAGGTGGTTTGTGGAAGTGTTTGTGGTAGTGTTTGTGGTAGTGTTTGTGGTAGTGTTTGTGGTAGTGTTTGTGGTAGTGTTTGTGGTAGTGTTTGTGGTAGTGTTTGTGGAAGTGTTTGTGGTAGTGTTTGTGGTAGTGTTTGTGGTAGTGTTTGTGGTAGTGTTTGTGGAAGTGTTTGTGGTAGTGTTTGTGGAAGTGTTTGTGGTAGTGTTTGTGGTAGTGTTTGTGGTAGTGTTTGTGGTAGTGCTTGTGGTAGTGTTTGTGGAAGTGTTTGTGGTAGTGTTTGTGGTAGTGTTTGTGGTAGTGTTTGTGGTAGTGTTTGTGGTAGTGTTTGTGGTAGTGTTTGTGGTAGTAGTAGTGTTAGTAGTAGTGTTAGTAGTAGTGTTAGTAGTAGTGTTAGTAGTAGTGTTAGTAGTAGTGTTAGTAGTAGTGTTAGTAGTAGTGTTAGTAGTAGTGTTAGTAGTAGTGTTAGTAGTAGTGTTAGTAGTAGTGTTAGTGGCAGTGTCAGTGCTAGTGTAACTGGTAGTGTTAGTGGTAGTGTTACTGGTGGTGTTAGTGGTAGTGTTAGTGGTAGTGTTACTGGTGGTGTTAGTGGTAGTGTTAGTGGTAGTGTTAGTGGTAGTGTTAGTAACAAGAACCCGTACCAACACTACTTTCACACTGACAAATATCCATTCCCCCATTTAATATCACGGCACTGATCACCCCACTTTATCAAGCTGGCAGTGGCACTAAAGAGAGGAGACACTGGAAAGAGAGCCTCTTGCTTTACTATCCTAATCTCAATTATATAATCAGAACTGGAAGCAGTTAGCATGTAATTAATTCTTGTTAACAGATAGCGTTAACAAGGACCATTCTGCTCTCTCTCTCTCTCTCTCTCTCTCTCTCTCTCTCTCTCTCTCTCTCCCCTCTCTCTCTCTCTCTCTCTCTCTCTCTCCAGCCCTATCTTGAATATCCAGCCTTAATCTTTGGTATCCTACTTGCTCTGGATGTGACCCAACGTCACATAGCACCAAGGTACCTATTTACTACTTGGTGAATAGAGGCAACAATTGTTAGTAGAGCAAGTTTTATGTACTTGTTTACTGCTAAGTGAACATTATAAATAAGTAGAAGGAAATTAAGACCCAGGTACTTTTTACTTGTGTGAACAGAGGCAGAAAGTATTAATAGAAGAACTCACAAGTAACTACTTACTGGCTCAAGAAATCGTAGAAACACGTTCGTGTTATTTCGATTTCGTGGTGGCTTAGAAGGGCCTTGAGCTAGAGCACGGCACATCCACGCTGGTGTGGGATTCGTCTATTAAAACGCCTGCATTTGTGGTCACAGTTGTGGCCCATGCTGACCTCTCTATGGTGTATAGCAATACACCTAGTGGGATGACTCTTATTAGAGCCAGCTGGCCCAGTGGTTAACGCACTGGCCTGTGAGTTTTAGGACTCACTTGCCATGGATTCGAACCTCGCCCGCCACGGGTTCGAACCTCGCCCGTTCTGGGATTTCACTTACTGCTAAATGAATAGTAACAGCAGCTGTAAGGAGTCTAACAAGCAGGAACCTATTTACTGCTGTGAGAAAAGGGACAAACTATAACGAGACTAATACCAAGGTACATATTTACTTCTTTGTGAATATTGACAGCAAGTAAGCAGACTAACACCCAGGTACCTATTTACTGCTTGGTTAACAGGAGCAACAGGTGTAAGGAGACTAATACCCAGGTACCTATTTCTTGCTTAATTAACAGGGGCAACAGGTGTAAGGAAACTAATACCCAGGTACCTGTTTAACTATTTACCCAATTAAAGAAAATGGGGAAATTTGAAAAACTTGTTTTATGCAGTAATTTGTGAATGACTGATCCGATCGACTTCAAACCTAGATCCCCGCAACCTGAGAATGTAAGTTCTGATCGGCTTCAACCTTTAAGTGTTGGCGAATTTCGGGACATTGTGCGGTAACTAAAGAATGCCTCTTCTGACAGGCTTCAAACCTTCAAAACTTGTGTATCTTACTGCAAGGTTCGACTTGGTTTTGGGTTGTGTAGGTGCCAATTGTCTATTGTCATTGAGGAAAGTGGAATATTTGCTATTGTTACTGAAGTTGGAGCCATCTATGGGCCAGAGATTTCATTTGGTCAACTGACTATTTCGCTGATGTCATGATGCACGAACATGTTCCAGACAAGCATCTCTCTTTCTCTCTCTCCCCCTCTCCCTCTCTTCCTCTCCCTCCCTCCCTCCCTCCTTTCTTCCCTCCCTCTCTCTCTCTCTCTCTCTCTCTCTCTCTCTCTCAGTTTTAGAGAGCACTATTTTCAACTATCACTGAAGTCAGAGGCATCAGTGACAAACTTCAGTGTCACCATCAACCTCTCAAGGAGATTGATATCTTCCATACATCACCCTGACGACTGTGGCTTGGGAGGAAGGAGAAAGAGAGAGAGAGAGAGAGAGAGAAGAGAGAGAGAGAGAGAGAGAGAGAGAGAGAGAGAGATTAGAGGTCTTACCAGATGTTGAGAGTATTACCTCAGCGTGTTGCGAATACACATGTCTACCAGGGACGGATTTTGCAGCTTGTCAGCACTTGTCAGTTCCTGCCATCATGGTGGACACACACACACACACACACACACACACACACACACACACACACACACACACACACACACACACACACACACACACAAACAAGAAGTTACACCGTGGATCAAAGAGTATTTAATTAAGGGGAATTAAACAAACAGGAATTGTCTGGGAAGAGACGTCTGAATGGGGAAGTGTAACCAGCGGGGTGCCGCAAGGAACAGTATTAGGATCAGTACTGTTTCTGGTTTATGTGGCTGACCTACCAGATATGACTGAGTCAGATGTATCCCTGTTTGCTGATGATGTAAAACTAATGAGGATAAAAACTAATATGGACAAGGACGCGCTACAGATGGATCTGGTACCAACTGTAAAATTGGTCAGTTAAGTGATTGCTTGAATTCAACCCCAGCAAATGCAAGGTAGTGAAGACTGGGCAAGGGTCAAGATAACCAGACTTAAGAGTGTGGACTCAGGGGACAGACGCTGCTGATCTCACTCAACTATAAAAACCTAGGGGTGAGCATAGTGCCCAGCATATCACCAGAGACTCGCATCATTTGAATAACATCTACAGCCAATGCTCGTCTGGCAAATCTTAGAGTACCCTTCAGAAATCTCAACAGTCATTCCGAGCCCTTTTTTACATCATATGTCAGGCCCATCTTAGAGTACGCAGCACCAGCACGGAACCACACCTGACGAAGCATGCTAAGAAACTTGAGAAAGTGCAGAAGTATGCAACAAGACTAGTTCTAGAGCTCAGAAGCATGAGCAACGAAGAGTCACCAACGGAATCGAATCTATTGACATTGGCGGACAGAAGAAGCAGGGGAGACATGACAACAATATAAAAAATACTCAGAGGACAGTGCATGATGTTTGAGAGAAAAAACCGGAAACAGAGAAGCTAAAGACACAGGAAGTATTTCTTGAGCCTCAGGGTGTTAGGGAAGTGCTGGAGGCAGGCTCCATGCATAGTTTTAAGAGGAGGTACGACAGGTGAACGGGGCTAAGAGGAAGTGAATTTGGCAAGTGGCAAGTTAAAAGGAGGGACCAGGAGCTGAGACTTGACACCTGCAACATCTTACAAGTGAGTACATGGGCTAGTACAAATACTTAAGTCACATCACATATTTGAGTGCACATAAGTGAGTACCAGTAAGTAAGTGCACACAGGTGAGCACAAAGGTGAGTACACAGTTGAGTACACAAGTGAGTACACACAGGTGAGCACACAGGTGAATAACCACATGTGAGTACACACAGTTGAGTACACACAGTTGAGTACACACAAGACTAGTCCCGGAGCTAAGGGGTATGTCCTACGAGGAGAGGTTAAGGGAAATCGACCTGACGACACTGGAGGACAGGAGAGATAGGGGGCACATGATAACGACATATAAGATACTGAGAGGAATAGACAAGGTGGACAGAGACAGAATGTTCCAGAGATGGGACACAGCAACAAGGGGACACAGTTGGAAGTTGAAGACTCAAATGAATCACAGGGATGTTAGGAAGTATTTCTTCAGTCATAGAGTGGTCGGGAAGTGGAATAGCTTGGGAAGCGATGTAGTGGAGGCAGGTTCCATACATAGCTTTAAGGAGAGGTATGATAAAGCTCATGGAGCAGGGAGCGTGACCCAGTAGCGGCCAGTGAAGAGGCGGGGCCAGGAGCTATGACTCGACCCCTGCAACCACAACTAGGTGAGAACTAGGTGAGTACAGGTGAGTACACACAGTTGAGTACACACAGGTGAGTACACACAGTTGAGTACACACAGGTGAGTACACACAGGTGACTACACACAGGTGACTACACACAGTTGAGTACACACAGTTGAGTACACACAGGTGACTACACACAGGTGACTACACACAGGTGAGTACACACAGGTGAGTACACACAGGTGAGTACAAAGGTGAGTACACAGATGAGTACACGTAACTATACAAACACTCACAGAGCACAGGAGCTAGAGTGTGTCTGTTCAAGACCTCACACACACGCACACACACACGGCCAGGAGCTATGACTCGACCCCTGCAACCACAAATAGATGAGTACAAATATGTGAGTACACGCACACGCACACACACTACACGCCCCGATGGCATGGTGGCTAGCGCTCTTGCTTCACGCACGGAGGGCCCGGGTTCAATTCCCGGCGGGGCCGAAACATTTCGAAGTGTTTCGTTACACACACGCACATACATACAACAGGCCTAGTGTCTAATCGACATGTGCCTAGGACAAAATGGTAACTAACACACACACGCACACACACGCGCGCGCACACACACACACACACACACACGCCCCGATGGCATAGTGGCTAGCGCTCTTGCTTCATGCACGGAGGGCCCGGGTTCAATTCCCGGCGGGGCCGAAACATTTCGAAGTGTTTCGTTACACACACACACACACACACACACATACATACATACAACAGGCCTAGTGTCTAATCGACATGTGCCTAGGACAAAATGGTAACTAACACACAAACACACACACACACACGCACACACACCGTGGTCTTGTGTCCCTCAAGCAGGTAAACACCCTCAGGTTAGTGGGGTCTTTGCGGTCCCAGACCAGGAAATTGTTGGTCTGATTGGCTGCCCAGCCACGCCTGATCGCTCCCACAAATCAATACAGTGCCTGTTGTGGGGCCAGAAATAATACGCCACATGCCAACTCAGGCGCAGTGCCATTCTTTCTGAAGCTGCCTTGCGGCAGGTGATGGGATCTTGATCCAAGGAACTGAAGCTACCTTCCCTCTTGTTTTTAATAATAAATTTATACATGAATGCCTGACCCCTACGGGTTTACCGTGTCTCCGTGAATTTGACAACACCAACAACAAAAATAAATAATAATAATAATAATTTAATACTTATAATAATAATAATAATAATAATAATAATAATAATAATAATAATAATAATAATAATAAAATAATGATAATAATAAAATAATAAAATAGTAAAATAATAATAATAATAATAATAATAATAATAATAAAGTTGAACAAAACTTCATTTGTTTTGGTCGCTAATTGATCCCAGAAAAGTATCCGTGTAGTCCACCACACCAGCTCCCTCTACCTCAGTGTACACAAGGGGTTATACCTCAAAATTCTCAAGTTTCAGAGGAGCTTCCTTAAAGGATCCGGGAGATATACCTCAACCCTCTCAGGAGGCCCAGCAACTGGAGATCAACACCTTGATGAGATATTATATCACAGGTACACACACTGACAACCTGGATTAAGACACCTGCGCAACACCTGGGTATCTTCATTTTGTAAAATATACCCAGGTGTTGTGCAGGTGTTTCACGAATCACCTTGAACAGGTGTTGGGTAGCGGGACACATGTGCATCTAATGTGTGTACACCACGAGGTGTGTTTCTCTCAGCGTACATGGTAATAATCTATTTCTACAAGTACTTGTTCAACTTATACAGACCATAGCTGACATCAATGACATACTACTATATAGAAAGCCGCTTGTTATGCTGAGCATTTCCCGCAAATTAGGTCAATTTTGTCTCCAGGATGCGACTCATACCAGTCGACTAGCACCCAGGTACCTATTTTACTGATAGGTGAACATAGATAGCAGATGTCTTAAGGAAACATGTCCTAATGTCTCCACCCGTACTGGGGATCGACCCTCGGACCTCAGTGTGGAAGCTAAGTGCGCTAGCAGTCGAACTATAGTTCGGGACACTCATGACCTGGAAGATCAATTCTATCCCTATTTTAGGGATTAAGGTATTTTCCTGTTAGTGTTGTAAAGGTTACGTGCATCTTTAAGACCCTAGTGTAGTTGATAGGCTTTTAAACTGTATCAAAAGAATATCGGATGTCTTAACCACTATCACTCAAAACCTCCTTTAATCCCCCTCTCTCTCTCTCTCCCCAACTTTTCCTAGGACAACCCCTACCCTTCCTTTCCTACACCTCAGATTTATACACCCTCCTAGTCACCCTGTTTTGCTCTATACTCTCTAAATGTCTAAACCACCTTCACAACCCCTACTCTGCAATTTGAATAATAATATTTTTGGTAACCTCACACCACCTGATCTCAAGCCAAGAATTCTTCGCATAATATTTACATCCCATATTATCCTCTAACTCGACATCTCCACTGCCTCCAGCATCCTTGCTTAAATGTTTAAAACCCATACAACACAGTTGGCACCACTATACTCTGGTGCATTCCCATTTTTTGCCTCCTTAGATAAAGTTCTTTGTCTCCACAGATGCCTCAATGCACCACCCTTCTTTTTCTTCTCGTCTATTCTACGGTTCGCCTATACACTAATAATCCTCACACACGAGAGGAGCTTACGACGACGTGTCTTTGTAAATGTAAGTCGGACCGAAACGTCGTTGCAAGTTTCTCTCTCCTATGTGTGGGTTATTTGTATATTGTTCCAGCCACGGTATTGTCTCTTTGTTATTTACGGTTCGCCTCCTCTCTAGTCCCGTCCGCCCACAAGTCCACTCCCAAATATCTAAACATATTTGCTTCCTCCTCCATCCCTCCCTCTAGTCTCATACCTAATCTCTTATCGTCTAGAATTTGATGCTCTTATCTGTTTCCTATGTTGACTTTTAACTTCCCTTTTTTTTACGCACCTTCCCAAATTGCTTCGTCAAGTTTTGCAAGTTTGGTAATACAGTGTGTAAAACTCTTCCTTTCATAAAAAAAAATCAGTTTTTAAAGCTTATAGCTGTTAAGTGACTTAAGTTATCTCACGGTAACCATAACACACAATGTTATTAATAACATCGACACGTTGATGCTTTGTTATTCATGGTTCCTCTCTGGTAATGGAAGCTGGCGGGTGATAGTATCTGCCTGATATTGACAACTAGTAGATAACGGCAGCCTGCTCGTAATTATAGCTGACTATTATAGTAGGTGGCAGGTAATGATAGGTACGAGGAATATGACTTATTCATGCACTAGGTAACTAGGGTCTCACACATCTAAGGAGAAAAATATCACCACTCTTAGATACTAAATATCGCTTATTAAGCATTTCTAATTATTCCATTAATAAAACTTCGGAACTATGCAATCAGAAGTCATGCACTTACAAGCAGTTTGCAATAATATAAAGCGCAAAGTCACAGTGATATGTAGCGAAAGTAACACTAGTACAATGTTCACCGGAAAATAACACTAGCTAGAACGATAACGTCACATTTAACAATATATGTCGGCCATCTTGCAGGTTTTAATGAGAGAACCCCTGGAGCATCCCATGTAATCAAACCTCTCCATAGGGAGCCCATTACAGGTGGTTACTAATGTCCATGAACGCCACCAACCAATAGCACTCCAAAACATCTTGTATGTTGGTTAAACATTTTATAGAAAGCTTGAAGCCTTTCAGAAGCAGCATTCTCAAGGTCTAGCGAGGAAACCTTGAGGGAACTTGAAGGAAGAACTTTTTTCTTTACGATAACCATTGTTAGTTAGACAGTTTGGGGATACCTGATATTTTTAGTAATACAGTAAAAACCTCGGGGATACCAATAAGAATGTCGGGGATACCTGCCTTTCTCCTGTTCTTTATTGCTCTGTCGACTCACCTTCCCTTCAGTCCTCTCTCCACCACCTTCCTTCCTTCCTTCCGGCTCTCCTCCCTTTCAGTTTCCTTCTGCTTTTCCCTTTCTCATTTGCCTTCTTTCCCTTTCCTCTTACATTCCCGTCACTTCTCTGCCTTCCCTTCTCTTATCGTATAGTCACCTCTCCTCCCTCACTCTCTCCCTCCCTCCTCCCTCCCTCCCTCCCTCCCTCCCTTCCTCCCTCCCTCTCCATCCCTCCCTCCCTCCCTCCCTCCCTCCCTCCCACATTCAATAACTCCACAAACTTCCCTCACACAGAGTACAGGTACCCTTTGATGCACTTACCTTCCCTCCTCAGCCTCCATCTCTCAATCTCTCTTCCTCCAGTTTGACCTTTGAGATTATCTCCAGGAGAGGTCAGACCTCAGGTCTCGGCAGAGATCACAGTCGCTGCAATATTTACCTGACCTTAAGTGACCTTAAACCCGGAGACCTGAGCTGATACCAGCCACATAAACCATTTTTCTGGAGACACAAACCGCCTTGTTTTAAGAAAACCTTATTTTAAAGCCAAGGTTTTGCTCTAGGAAGAACTATTAGTAGGTGAGCTGTAGCTGGGTGAGCTGTAGCTGAGTGAGCTGTAGCTGGGTGAGCTGTAGCTGGGTGAGCTGTAGCTGGGTGAGCTGCAGCTGGGTGAGCTGTAGCTGGGTGAGCTGTAGCTGAGTGAGCTGTAGCTGGGTGAGCTGTAGCTGGGTGAGCTGTAGCTGGGTGAGCTGCAGCTGGGTGAGCTGTAGCTGGGTGAGCTGTAGCTGGGTGAGCTGTAGCTGGGTGAGCTGTAGCTGGGTGAGCTGCAGCTGGGTGAGCTGTAGCTGGGTGAGCTGCAGCTGGGTGAGCTGCAGCTGGGTGAGCTGTAGATGGGTGAGCTGCAGCTGGGTGAGCTGTAGCTGGGTGAGCTGAGCTGGGTGAGCTGTAGACTGGGTGAGCTGTAGCTGGGTGAGCTGTAGCTGGGTGAGCTGTAGCTGGGTGAGCTGTAGCTGGGTGAGCTGTAGCTGGGTGAGCTGTAGCTGGGTGAGCTGTAGCTGGGTGAGCTGTAGCTGGGTGAGCTGTGGAGCTGGGTGAGCTGTAGCTGGGTGAGCTGAGCTGGGTGAGCTGTAGCTGGGTGAGCTGTAGCTGGGTGAGCTGTAAGCTGGGTGAGCTGTAGCTGGGTGAGCTGTAGCTGGGTGAGCTGTAGCTGGGTGAGCTGCAGCTGGGTGAGCTGTAACTGGGTGAGCTGTAGCTGGGTGAGCTGTAGCTGGGTGAGCTGTAGCTGGGTGAGCTGTAGCTGGGTGAGCTGTAACTGGGTGAGCTGTAGCTGGGTGAGCTGTAGCTGGGTGAGCTGTAGCTGGGTGAGCTGTAGCTGGGTGAGCTGTAGCTGGGTGAGCTGTAGCTGGGTGAGCTGTAGCTGGGTGAGCTGTAACTGGGTGAGCTGTAGCTGGGTGAGCTGTAACTGGGTGAGCTGTAGCTGGGTGAGCTGTAACTGGGTGAGCTGTAACTGGGTGAACTGTAACTGGGTGAGCTGTAACTGGGTGAGCTGTAACTGGGTGAGCTGTAACTGGGTGAACTGTAACTAGGTGAGCTGTAGCTGGGTGAGCTGTAGCTGGGTGAGCTGCAGCTGGGTGAGCTGTAACTGGTTGAGCTGTAGCTAGGTGAGCTGTAGCTGGGTGAGCTGTAGCTGGGTGAGCTGTAGGTGGGTGAGCTGTAGGTGGGTGAGCTGCAGCTGGGTGAGCTGTAGCTGGGTGAGCTGTAGCTGGGTGAGCTGTAGCTAGGTGAGCTGTAGCTGGGTGAGCTGTAGCTAGGTGAGCTGTAGCTGGGTGAGCTGTAGCTGGGTGAGCTGTAGCTGGGTGAGCTGTAGCTAGGTGAGCTGCAGCTGGGTGAGCTGTAGCTGGGTGAGCTGTAGCTGGGTGAGCTGTAGCTGGGTGAGCTGCAGCTGGGTGAGCTGTAGCTGGGTGAGCTGTAACTGGGTGAACTGTAACTGGGTGAGATGTAACTGGGTGAACTGTAACTGGGTGAGCTGTAACTGGGTGAGTTGTAACTGGGTGAGCTGTAACTGGGTGAGCTGTAACTGGGTGAACTATTACTAGGTGAGCTGTAGCTGGGTGAGCTGTAGCTGGGTGAGCTGCAGCTGGGTGAGCTGTAACTAGGTGAGCTGTAGCTGGGTGAGCTGTAGCTGGGTGAGCTGTAGCTGGGTGAGCTGTAGCTAGATGAGCTGTAGCTGGGTGAGCTGTAGCTGGGTGAGCTGTAGCTGGGTGAGCTGTAGCTGGGTAAGCTGTAGCTGGGTGAGCTGCAGCTGGGTGAGCTGTAGCTGGGTGAGCTGTAGCTGGGTGAGCTGTAGCTGGGTGAGCTGTAGCTGGGTGAGCTGTAGCTGGGTGAGCTGTAGCTAGGTGAGCTGTAGCTGGGTGAGCTGTAGCTGGGTGAGCTGTAGCTGGGTGAGCTGTAGCTGGGTGAGCTGTAACTGGGTGAGCTGTAGCTGGGTGAGCTGCAAATAAGCTGTAACTAGGTGGGATATAAGCAGTTGTTGTCTCGTTTTGAGTATAAGGAGGATCGAGCTTTCACTTGCGCCAGAGGATTCCTCCTTCAAAGTCTTAATATATATGTGGTGCCGAATATGCAAAACTGGTCAATTAGCAAGATCTTATTTAAAATTAAGTCCTTTCTAAAATTTTCTCTTATACTTTAAATATATATATTTTTCGTTTATGTTAATGTAAAAATTAATAATTTTGCACAAAAAAAAATTAGAAAACATACCTAACCTTATTATAACAAGCGCAATTTAATTTACAATAATTTAATAATAAACAAACACAATGAAATATATTTCTTCCGTTAGGTTCAAAATTTTTTTTTTTTAAATTATTGCATACACAAATTTTCACTTGCCTTATTTGGCAAGAAGAGTGTTGCTATTTAAGCCAGAATCCCAAGTTTTACCTATTCGGCACGACATATATATGTCGTGTGTGTGTGTGTGTGTGTGTGTGTGTGTGTACTCACCTAGTTGTACTCACCTAGTTGTGGTTGCAGGGGTCGAGTCATAGCTCCTGGCCCCGTCTCTTCACTGGTCGCTACTGGGTCACTCTCCCTGCGCCATTACTTCCCAAACTATTCCACTTCCGACCACTCTGTGACTGAAGAAATACTTCCTAACATCCCTGTGATTAATCTAAGTCTTCAACTTCCAACTGTGTCCCCTTGTTGCTGTGTCCCATCTCTGGAACATTCTGTTTCTGTCCACCTTGTCTACCTGGAGGGTATTCCGGGGATCGACGTCCCCGCGGCCCGGTCTATGACCAGGCCTACCGGTGGATCAGGGCCTGATCAACGAGGCTGTTACTGCTGCCTGCACGTAGTCCAACGTACGAACCACAGCCCGGCTGATCTGGCACTGACTTTAGGTATCTGTCCAGCTCCCTCTTGAAGACAACCAGAGGTCTACTGGTAATGCTCCTTATGGCAGGTGAGAGACTATTGAACAGTCTTGGGCCCCGGACACTTATTGTTTTCTCTTAGTGTACCAGTGGCGCCCATACTTTTCACTGGGGGTACGTTGCACCGTCTGCCAAGTCTTTTGCTTTCGTATGGAGTGATTTCTGTGTGCATATTATGATATATCTCTCTTGCCTGCGCTCCAGTGAATATAAGTCTAGTGCTTCCAGGCGTTCCCAGTAGTTAAGGTGTTTGATGGAACTTATACGTGCAGTAAAGGTTCTCTGTACATTCTCTAGATCTGCAATTTCACCTGCCTTGAATGAGGATGTTAATGTACAGCAGTATTCTAGCCTAGAGAGAACAATTGATTTAAAAATTATCATCATTGGCTTGGCATCTCTTGTCTTGAATGTTCTCATTATCCATCCTATCAGTTTCCTCGCAGATGTAATAGTGGACTGTTTTTTTTTTTTTTTTTTTTTTTTTTTTTTTTTCAAATCCAACCCCTCTCACTCATGAATTTATCCAACCTAAATTTGAAACTACCCAAGGTCCTAGCTTCAATAACCCTACTAGGCAGACTGTTCCACTCATCAACTACCCTATTTCCAAACCAATACTTTCCTATATCCTTTCTAAATCTAAACTTATCTACTTGAATCCATTATTGCGGGTTTCTCTTGGAAGATATCCTCAAGACCTTATTTATATCCCTTTGTTAATACCCATTTTCCACTGTATACCTCGATCATGTCTCCCCTCATTCTACGTCTTACAAGTGAATGTAATTTTAGGGTCTTCAATCTTTCTTCGTAAGGAAGATTTCTAATGCTATGTATTAATTTAGTCATTCTACGCTGAATGTTTTCTAACGCTACGCTGAATGTTTTCTAACGCTACGCTGAATGTTTTCTAACGCTACGCTGAATGAATGGTCCTTGAAGGTGAGGTCTTCGGACATTACCACACCCAGGTCCTTCACATTACTTTTCCGCTGTATTGTGTGATTGGAGTTTGTAATATACTCAGTTCTAGTTATTATTTCCTCCAGTTTTCCATAACGGAGTAGTTGGAATTTGTCTTCATTGAACATCATATTGTTCTCTGTTGGCCATTGGAAAACTTAGTTTATGTCTTCTTGGAGATTTGCCGTGTCCTCAATGGATGACACTCTCATGCAGATCCTAGTATCGTCTGCAAAGGATGATACAGTGCTGTGGTTAACATCTCTGTCTATGTCTGATATGAGAATGAGGAACAGGATAGGTGCGAGTACTGTGCCTTGTGGGACAGAGCTCTTTACTATGGCAGCATCCGATTTAACTCTGTTTACCACTACTCTTTGTGTTCGATTGGTTAGGAAGTAGAAGACCCATCTGCCTACTTTGCCAGTTATCCCTTTAGCACGCCTTTTGTGTACTATTACACCATGATCGCACTTGTCAAAGGCTTTTTCAAAATCTGTGTATACTACATCTGCATTCTGTTTGTTTTCCAGAGCATCTAAGACCATATCATAGTGGTCTAGCAGTTGCGAAAGGCATGAGCGACCTGCTCTGAAACCATGTTGCCCTGGTTGTGCAATTTTTGGGAGTCCAGGTGGTTTGCTATCCTGCTTCTTAGAACTCTTTCAAAGGTTTGCTAGGCGCCCGTATGCTGCAGCAGTTATTTGGTTGATGTGCGCCTCAGGAGATGTGCCTGGTGTTATACTCACCCCAAGATCTTTTTCCTTGAGTGAGGTTTGTAGCCTCTGTCCCCCTAGACTGTACTCCGTCTGCGGTCTTCTTTGTGTGCGTGTGTGTGTGTGTGTGTGTGTGTGTGTGTGTGTGTGTGTGTGTGTGTGTGTGTGTGTGTGTGTGTGTGTGTGTGGTGCGTGCGTGAGCGCAGCGTGGAGGACGATGTGCTGTACTTGTGGCCAAGAAATGAGTTTTCAGATCTTGCCTTGAATGAACACCGTGGTGCCTTCAGTTAAGTCCACTAATGAATCTAATGTCGATCATACCATGTCACTTTTAGCTATCATGATACATAGGAAAGACAGATGTTTCAAAGTCAGTACTTTGCCCCGTGTCGAGTCATTACTGGTCCAACCTTGGCAACAACTGAGTGGTGGAGAGCGTGTGTCCAGCTGTGTTAGTCACGGCTCCGACAAGCAAGCAAGGAAATCTTCGAGACGGCTTCTAAATTAAGGTAACTTTTAAGGATTTCATTAGTTTAAGAATGAGACTTATGCAATATTAGGGAATCTTTATTGTGGAAGCACTTTGCCAGTCAGTGGCTTCTTCAGTCCGATACTGAGAACAGAGAAAGATGAGTAAGGTAATCAGTCCCTCATCCTAATTACCTCAAACCACTCCTCATTTTCCACCGTTCTTCTCTGTATTGGACTGAAGAAGCCACTGACTGGCGAAACGTTACCACAATGAAGATTCCAAAACGTCGCACAAGTGTCTCATTCTTCACCTTGTGGGTCTTCTGATAACTTCATTAATCAAGTTATCACGCAACAACGATAACACAGACCCAAGTTCACTATAATAAATCAGAAGTTGATATTGTCACCTAATCAACCAGAGACGTACCTAATGTAATCTGACCTTTGTCTTGCAATAAAAAGGTCACCTTATTAACCGGAGACGTACCTAATGTAATCTGACCTTTGTCTTGCAATAAAAAGGTCACCTTATTAACCGGAGACGTACCTAATGTAATCTGACATTTGTCTTGCAATAAAAAGGTCACCTTATTAACCGGAGACGAACTTAATGTAATCTGAACTTTGTCTTGCAATAAAAAGGTCACCTTATTAACCGGAGACGTACCTAATGTAATCTGACCTTTGTATTGCAATAAAAAGGTCACCTTATTAACCGGAGACGAACCTAATGTAATCTTTTAGACCTAAACGAGACTCTAATGTAATCTACCTAAATAACTTAATCTTAACAAACAAAAGCTAACCTAACTTAAAAATAACTAATAAATACTTACAAGTAATACATATACCAGGACTCTTAGCTTGGGATGAGACGAAATATCAAAGTGAGAGCAAAAGTGAATGGGCTTCTGTTGATGTTTTGCCCATTTGAGCGAAATAACGAATCTGGTATATTGTTTGAGTTGTAAGGCAGGTGTTTAAGTTGGAAGGCAGCTGTTTGAGTTGTAAGGCAGGTGTTTGAGTTGTAAGGCAGGTGTTTGAGTTGTAAGGCAGGTGTTTGAGTTGTAAGGCAGGTGTTTGAGTTGTAAGGCAGGTGTTTGAGTTGTAAGGCAGGTGTTTGAGTTGTAAGGCAGGTGTTTGAGTTGTAAGGCAGGTGTTTTATTCACGACCACCCACTAGTGTTGGTGAGTTAGACAGGGGCAGCACTTGGGTATATTTATTCCCGGATCGTTTCGCCCGTACAATAGGATTGTTAATCGAATACAGGCGAACAGCAGCGGAAGCAGCAGTAGTAGTAGTTGTAGTAGTGGTAGTAGTTTTCAGGGGATCAGTCCCTCAAGCCTGAAGCGAAGACCTGCGACCAGACCTTATATACAAGAGTTGGGGTGAGTGAAGCTGCTGGAGGTGAAGTCAGAGGTGAGCGAGGCCCACTACTGAAAGTAGGTCATGCTGAGGAGGTATTTAGCACAGGAGCCACAGAAGACTGGCCCAGTACCAGAACACTGTGGCTTTGCTGTGTTAGACATGTGTTATGCTACTGGTGGCATACAAGTGCGGTACATGTGTAATATTCAACACACTAGTGTTGTCCAGGCTAACCAACACAAACAGGTGTGTGTTTGTGTACTCACCTAGTTGTGGGTGCAGAGGTCGATTCATAGCTCCTGGCCCCGCCTCTTCACTGGCCTCTACTAGGTCACTCTCCCTGCGCCATGAGCTTTATCACACCTCTTCTTAAAGCTATGAATGGATCCTGCCTCCACTACATCGCTTTCCAAACTATTCCACTTCTTGACCACTCTACGACTGAAGAAATACTTCCTAACATCCCTGTGATTCATCTGAGTCTTCAACTTACAACTGAGTCCCCTTGTTGCTGTGTCCCATTTCTGGAACATTCTGTCTCTGTCCACCTTGTCAATTCCTCTCAGTATTTTATATGTCGTTATCATGTCTCCCCTATTTCTCCTGTCCTCCAGTGTCGTCAGGTCGATTTCCCTAACCTCTCCTCGTAGGACATACCCCTTATCTCCGGGACTAGTCTTGTTGCAAACCTTTGCACTTTCTCTAGTTTCTTTACGTGCTTGGCTAGGTGTGGGTTCCAAACTGGTGCTGCATACTCCAATATGCGCATTACGTACACAGTGTACAGGGTCCTGAACGATTTCTTAATAAGATGTCGGAATGCTGTTCTTAGGTTTGCTAGGCGCCCGTATGCTGCAGCAGTTATTTGGTTGATGTGCGCCTCAGGAGATGTGCCTGGTGTTATACTCACCCCAAGATCTTTTTCATTGATTGAGGTTTGTAGTCTCTGGCCCCCTAGACTGTACTCCGTCTGCGGTCTTCTTTGCCATTCCCCAATCTTCATGACTTTGAACTTGGTGGGTTGAACTCCAGGAGCCAATTTCTGGACCAGACTTGCAGCCTGTCCAGATTCCTTTGTAGTTCTGCCTGGTCCTCGTTCGATTGAATTCTTCTCATCAACTTCACATCATCTGCAAACAGGGACACTTCAGAGTCTATTCCTTCCGTCATGTCGTTCACAAATACACCTTGTTGAACCCCGCTCGTCACGGCGCCCACTCTGACACTTCGCCACGTACCATGACTCGCTGTTGTCTTCCTGACAAGTATTCTCTGATCCATTGTAGTGCCTTCCCTGTTATCCCTGCCTGGTCCTCCAGCTTCTGCACTAATCTCTTGTGTGGAACTGTATCAAGCGCCTTCTTACAGTCCAAGAAAATGCAATCTACCCACCCCGCTCTCTCTCTCTCTCTAGTAGGTTTGTGACACAGGATTTCCCGTCACGCACACACACGGTGTGTGTGTGTGTGTGTGTGTGTGTACTCACCTAGTTGGGGTTGCAGGGGTCGACTCACAGCTCCTACACCGTCTCTTCGCTGATCGCTAATATGTCCACTCTCTCCCTTCACCAAGAACTTTATCAAACCTCTCCTTAAAGTTATTTATAGATCCTGCCTCCACTACATCACTCTCCAGATTGTTGCACCTTCTGACAACTCTATGACTGAAGAAATACTTCCTAACAGCCTTGTGGCTCATTTGAGTTTTCATCTTCCATCTGTGACCCCTTGTTCCTGTGTCCCATCTCTGAAACATTCTGTCCCTATCCACTTTGTCAATTCCTCCCAGTATTTTATGTCTTTATCACGTCCTTTCCCTATCCTTCCTCTCCTCTAGTGTCGTCAGGTTGATTTCCCTAAACCTCTCCTCGTAGGGCATACCCCTTAGCGTCGGGACTAGTCTTGTTAGTCTAGACGTATTTCACCAGGTGTTGGTTCCATCCTGGTGCTGCATAGTCCAATATGGGACTGAAGTACACGGTGTACAATGTTTTGAATGACTCCTTACTTAGATATAGAAACGCTATTCTTAGGTTTGCCAGGCGCCCATGTGCTGCAGCAGTTATTTAGTTGATGTGTGTCTCAGGAGATGTGCTCGGTATACTCACCCCAAGATCCTTTTCCCTGAGTGAATTTTGCAGCCTTTGACCCCCTAGACTGTATTCTGGCTACGGTCTTCTTTGTCCTTTCCCAAACTTCATGACTTTGCACTTGTTGGGTTTAAACTCCATGAGCGATTTGTGGGACCAGGCTTGCAGCCTGTCCAGATCCCTTGTAGGCTTACCTGATCTTCACCCACTTGTTTTCTTCTTATTAGATTCACATCGTCTGCAAATAGGGACACCTCTGAATCTATCCATTCTGTCATGTCATTTGCATATACTAGAAACAGAACCGGACCTAAGACTAACCCCTGTGGAACCCCACTTGTGTGTGTGTGTGTGTGTGTGTAAAATAAGCTCCGGTAAATATTATTTGTTCTTCTTCTTCCCTCCTTTTAATCCTTGTTATCAACATTTTCTCCCTTATTATCAGGAATCTTCATCTCCTCCGGCTTCGCCCTGCTGGTTACTGCTGGTTACTGCTGCTTCCTGCTACCTCCTGCTGTCTCCTGTTACCTCCTGCTGTCTTCTGTTGCTGCTGCTGTATCCTGCTGCCTCCTGCTGTCTTCTGTTGCTGCTGCTGTATCCTGCTCCCTCCTGCTGTCTTCTGTTGCTGCTGCTGTATCCTGCTCCCTCCTGCTGTCTTCTGTTGCTGCTGCTGTATCCTGCTCCCTCCTGCTGTCTTCTGTTGCTGCTGCTGTCTGCTGCTGCCCTCTGCTGCCTCCTGGACGGGTCGAGGTGAGTGCTTCAGTCGTCTCTCTGTTTCTTGGGTCGACGTAAAAGCTTTTTCTAAAACTGAAATAGAAACTGATTTGCATACTAAAATTGGTTTAATGCTCCCAGGGCTGACATCTTGCCCGTCTTGTTGCTTTTTTCCTTGTTTACCTGTTGCAGGAGGAGGGGGGATGTTGGGGTTGTTTAGTCTATTTTTGTAGGAGTGGGAATGGAGGGAGGGGTGAGGGATGTTAGGGGAGGGAGTGAGATGTTAGGGGAGAGGGAGAGGGATATTAGGGAAGAGGGTGAGACATGTTAGGGGGGAGAGGGATATTAAGGGAGGGGGTTAGAGATGTTAGGGGAGGGGTTGAGAGATGTTAGGGGAATGGGGTTTAAAATATTATATTTAAACACAATATTAAATGTACAAAATTCAATTTCCTGGGGGATTTCTGAATATTTTACCTCAGTTTTCTCATAAAGTTGTGTACCAGGCTCCTGACGAAGCCCTGACATGGTGTGTGAAATCCGCATTCCACTGTACCAGGGTCCTGACGAAGCACTGACGAGGTGTGTGAAATCCGCATTCCACTGTACCAGGCTCCTGTCGAAGCACTGACGGGGAGCGAGAGATCCCCATTTCACTGTATCAGGCTGCTGACGAAGCACTGACGTGGCGTGAGAGATCCCGTGGTTGTTTTGCATCTTGTATCGCTTGGTTTGCGATATTTGCTTATATAATATATATATATATATATATATATATATATATATATATATATATATATATATATATATATATATATATATATTATATATGTACTCACCTAGGTGTGGTTGCAGGGGTCGAGTCATAGCTCCTGTACCCGCCTCTTCACTGGCCGCTACTGGGTCACTCTCCCTGCGCCATGAGTTTTATCATACCTCTTCTTAAAGCTATGAATGGATCCTGCCTCCACTACATCGCTTCCCAAACTATTCCACTTCCTGACAACTCTGTGATTGAAGAAATACTTCCTAACATCCCTGTGATTCATCTGAGTCTTCAACTTCCAACTGTGTCCCCTTGTTGCTGTGTCCCATCTCTGGAACATTCTGTCTCTGTCCACCTTGTCAATTCCTCTCAGTATTTTATATGTCGTTATCATGTCTCCCCTATCTCTCCTGTCCTCCAGTGTCGTCAGGTCGATTTCCCTTAACCTCTCCTCGTAGGATATACCCCTTAGCTCCGGGACTAGTCTTGTTGCAAACCTTTGCACTTTCTCTAGCTTCTTTACGTGCTTGGCTAGGTATGGGTTCCAAACTGGTGCTGCATACTCCAATATGCGCCTAACGTACACAGTGTACAGGGTCCTGAACGATTCCTTATAAGATTTCGGAAAGCTGTTCTTAGGCTTGCGCCTCAGAAGATGTGCCTGGTGTTATACTCACCCCCAGATCTTTTTCCTTGATTGAGGTTTGTAGTCTCTGGCCCCTAGACTGTACTCCGTCTGCGGTCTTCTTTGCCCTTCCCAAATCTTCATGACTTTGCACTTGGTGGGGTTGAACTCCAGGAGCCAATTGCTGGACCAGGCTTGCAGCCTGTCCAGATCTATTTGTGAGTGTGTGTGTGTATGTGCAATAGTAGGTGGTAGACAGCAACCACCCAGGAAGGTACTACGTCCTGGTAGTGGTTGTAGAAGAACACTCCAGGGGTCTACTTCCTGTGTAGAGGTTGCAGACAGCAACCACTCCGGAGGTACTACCGTCCTGTGGTAGAGGCTTGGTAGACAGCAACCACCCGGAGGTACAACCATCCTGTGGTAGTAGGTTGGTAGACAGCAACCACCCAGGGAGGTACTACAGTCCTGTAGTTGTTTAGCATGATTTTAGGATTCTGGTCTCTTTTTCTGTCTCATAAACATGCAAGGTTGCAGGTATGTCTTGCTACGTCTACTTACACTTAGGTCACACTACACATGCATGTACAAGCATATATATATACAACCCCTCTGGGTTTTTCTTCTATATTTCTTTTGGTTTTGTTCTTGCTTATTTCTGCTTTCCATGGGAAAGTGGAACAGAATTCTTCCGTAAGCTATCGTTTAGAGCACTAAATGCGGGCAATGGCTATAACCTTCCTTATAAATTACTAAAAACAAGGAAAAGAAAATCTTTATAAAATTGGGATGTTTGAATGTGCGTGGATGTAGTGCTGATGATAAGAAAGAGATGATTGCTAATGTTATGAATGAAAAGAAGTTGGTTGTTCTGGCCCTAAGCGAAACAAAGCTGAAAGTGGGGGAGAAATAAATGGGATTAAGTCAGGAGTATCTGAGAGAGTTAGAGCTAAGGAAGGGGTAGCAATAATGTTGAAGGATCAGTTATGGAGAGAGAAGAGGGAATATAAATGTATAAATTCAAGAATTATGTGGATTAAAATAAGGGTCGGATGTGAAGAGAGGAGTGTAGAGAGAGAGAGAGATTTTGGGAGATGTTAAGCGAGTGTGTAGGAACTTTTGAGCCAAGTGAGAGAGTAATTGTGGTAGGGGACCTAAATGCTAAAGTGGGAGAAACATGTAGAGAGGGTGTGGTAGGTAAGTTTGGGGTGCCAGGTGTAAATGATAATGGGAGTCCTTTGATTGAACTTTGTATAGAAAGGGGTTTAGTTATAGGTAATACATATTTTAAGAAAAAGAGGATAAATAAGTATACAAGATATGATATAAGGCGTAATAACAGTAGTTTGTTGGACTACATATTGGTAGATAAAAGACTGTTGGGTAGACTTCAGGATGTACATGTTTATAGAGGGGCTACAGATATATCAGATCACTTTTTAGTTGTAGCTACAGTGAGAGTAAAAGGAAGATGGGATTCAAGGAGAATGGAAACAGCATGTAAGAGAGAAGTGAAGATTTATAAAGTAAAGGAGGAGGCAGTTAAGGTAAGATATAAACAACTGTTGGAGAACAGATGGGCTAGTGAGAGTATAGGAAGTGGGGTAGAAGCTGTATGGGGTAGAACGATTGGGGCAATGATGTAAAGAGAGTAGTAAGAGAAAAAAAGTTAGCATATGAAAGATTTTTACAAAGTTGAAGTGATGCAAGGAGGGAGGAGTATATGGAGAGAAAAAGAGAGGTTAAGAGAGTGGTGAAGCAATGTAAAAAGAGAGCAAATGAGAGAGTGGGTGAGATGTTTTCAACAAATTTTGTAGAAAATAAGAAAATGTTTTGGAGTGAGATTAATAAGTTGAGGAAGCCTAGGGAACGAATGGATTCGTTAGTTAAAAATAGAAGAGGAGAGTTAGAGGTATCAGGAAGATGGAGGAATATTTTGAGGAATTCTTAAATGTTGATGAAGACAGGGAAGCTGTGATTTCGTGTATAGGGCAATGAGGAATAACATCTTGTAGGAGTGAGGAAGAACCAGTTGTGAGTGTGGGGGAAGTTCGTGAGGCAGTGAGTAGAATGAAAGGGGGTAAAGCAGCTGGGATTGATGGGATAAATATAGAAATGTTAAAGGCAGGTGGGGATATAGTTTAGGAGTGGTTAGTGTTTTTATTTAATAAATGTATGGAAGAGGGTAAGGTACCTAGGGATTGGCAGAGAGCATGCATAGTTCCTTTGAATAAAGGCAAAGGGGACAAAAGAGAATGTAAAAAATATAGGGGAATAAGTCTGTTGAGTATACCTGGTAAAGTGTATGGTAGAGTTATTATTGAAAGAATTAACAGTAAGACGGAGAGCAGATGAACACGGAGGCTTTAGGAAGAGTAGGGGTGTGTAGACCAAGTGTTTGCAGTGAAATATATAGGTGAACAGTATTTAGATAAGGATAAAGAGGTATTGTTGCATTTATGGATTTGGAAAAGGCGTATGATAGCGTTGATAGTGAGGGAATGTGGCAGATGTTACAAATGGATGAAATAGGAGGTAGGTTATTGAAAGCGGTGAAAAGTTTTTACGAGGATAGTGAGGCTCAGGTTAGAGCATGTAGGAGAGAGGGAGATTATTTCCCAGTAAAAGTAGGCCTTAGACAGGGATGTGTGATGTCACCATGGTTGTTCAATATATTTATAGATGGAGTTGTAAGAGAAGTGAATGCTCGGGTGTTGGCAAGAGGTGTGAGGTTAAAAGATAAGAATCTAACACAAAGTGGGAGTTCTCACAGTTGCTCTTTGCTGATGACACTGTGCTTTTGGGGGATTCTGAAGAGAAGTTGCAAAGGCTGGTTGATGAGTTTGGAAGGGCATGTAAAAGAAAGAAATTAAAAGTGAATATAGGAAAGAGTAAGGTGATGAGGATAACAAAAAAATAGGTAACGGAAGATTGGATATCAGATTGGAGGGAGAGAATATGGAGGAGATGAATGTGTTCAGATATTTGGGAGTGGATGAGTCAGCAGATGGGTCTATGAAGGATGAGGTGATTCATAGAATTAACGAAGGAAAAAAGGTGAGTGGTGCACTGAGGAGCTTGTGGAGACAGAGAACTTTATCCATGAAAGCAAAGAGGGGAATGTATGAGAGTATAGTTATACCAACACTTATATGGGTATGAGACATGGGTTGTGAATGTTGCAACAAGGAGAAGGCTGGAGGCAGTGAAGATGTCATGTCTGAGGGCAATGTTTGGTGTGAATATAATGCAGAGAATTCGGAGTTTGGAAATTAGGAGGAGGTGCGGGATTACCAAGACTATTATCCAGATGGTTGGAACAAAATAGAATGACTTCGAGTGTATAAATCTGTAGTGTAATATTTATGAAGGTGTAATATTTATGAAGGGATTCAGGGAAGCCGGCAGGCCGGACTTGAGTCCTGGAGATGGGAAATACAGTACCGGCACTCTGAAGGAGGGGTGTTAATTTAATGTTGCAGTTTTATAACTGTATGTAAGCATGCCTTTGGCAAGACAGTGATGGAGTGAGTGATGATGAAAGTTTTTCTTTTTCGGGCCACCCTGCCTTGGTGGAAACGGCCTATGATTATATATATATATATATATATATATATATATATATATATCCAGTTTTACTTATTCGGCACGACATTATATATATATATATATATATATATATATATATATATATATATATATATATATATATATATATCAATTAGCAAGAACTCATTTAAAATTAAGTCTTTTCTAAAAAAAAATTATTTTACGTTTAAAGATATATTTTTCATTTATGTTATTATTAAAATTAATAATTTTGTACCAAAAGAACCTTAGAAAACTTACTAACTTTATTATAACAATGTCATGTAGAGGGGGGGGTAAGGAACGGGTTGATAATACGGGGAATATGGGAGTAAAGGGAGGGAGTGAGTAGGCAGGAGAGGTGAGGTTGACAGGAGCGGAGGTAAATGTGAGGTCACTGGTGACTACACCATCACCTCTCATTACCACCTAACACTACTCACCCTCTCAGTACTTAAAATAAAATATATAAAATAAAGTATAAGAATAAAGAATAATAAGAATATAACGGGGACAGTGAATATTACTATTCCACTCAAACACAGTTTATTTAAGTCCTTGTACAATAATATATTTGGGAACAGGAGAACACTATTGGGTTTAGATAAATGGGGATTGTACATATAAGCAGGGAGACAGGGAATACAATCAACTGACGAAACAGAATATAACTTACAATATAGTTCAGAGGACAGTTCACCACAGGAACTCAGTCACAGGTCCCAAGACCTACACGAGCACTGCTCCAAGCCAGTACTCTGCCCAGTGTCTCCAACAGTCTCCTCCAGAGAGACTCCAGCACCCTTCTGCAAGAGCTCTGCACACAGGCAGCAGCTCTGCCAAGATCTCGTGCCCAGAGCTCTGCACACAGGCCAGAGCTCTGCACACAGGCCAGAGCTCTGCCTGAATGTCCCTCTCTAGTTGTTTCCTCGGCTTTATATGGTCCTCCAAGCATCCCGCCAATGAGGAGTGCACCACGTGCTTTGACCTGACGCCGAAACCTAACGCTAGTCCAAAAGACATGAGACTTAAGTAGAGAGGCGTGTCTGACAGCTATTTACGAAGGGCAGGTGTGGCTGCTTAGGTAGACCTCAAGCACACTGACTACATCACATCGCACACTGACTACATCACAACAAGCGCAATTGAATTTATCCTAACCCAACTAAATATATTTTAGATACATTTTCAATAATTTAATAATTAACAAACACAATGAAATATATATTTTTCGTTAGGTTTAGAATGATTTTTGCGAAATTATTGTATAAAAAAAATTTCGCTTGTCTTATATGGCAAGAAGAGCGTTGCTATTTAATCCAAAATCGCAAGTTTTACCTAATCGGCACGACATATACACACACATATATAAGAACATAAGAAAGAAGGAACACTGCAGCAGGCCTACTGGCCCAAGCGAGGCATGTCCAAGTCTCCCACCGGCTTAAGCCAATGCCCCGACCCAGCCAGGTCAGGTTACATTCACTTAATTAAGGAAATAGCACGGCATCTGACCTAGTAGCACAAACTAGTGTTACAAAATGACACGATATCTATTAGTAATAGATATCTCCAGTGAACACTAGAAAGGAATGCCCTTCTAGCATCCAGCCTCTTACTGGGCTTTTGCAACAAAGTCAGTATCCTGGTCCAGTTATCCGACATTATCAATATCATAAGAAGATTACAACTTAGAGGGTGCTAACCAAAGAATAAAATTTAATAGATTTATTAACAAAGTTAGAATGTCTAGGGTTTCAAAGTAAATAAATGTACATATGATCATATATATATATATATATATATATATATATATATTTTTTTTTTTTTTTTTTTTTTTTTCAACAAGTCGGCCGTCTCCCACCGAGGCAGGGTGACCCAAAAAGAAAGAAAATACCCAAAAAGAAAATACTTCCATCATCATTCAACACTTTCACCACACTCATACATAATCACTGTCTTTGCAGAGGAGCTCAGATACGACAGCTGAGCAAAGTCCCTCCCAGCTGTCACTATCTCAGACCCCTCCTTTAAAGTGCAGGCATTGTCTTCCCATTTCAGGACTCAAGTCCAAATAAATCAATTAACTGGTTTCCCTGAATCCCTTCACAAAATGTTACCCTGCTCAAACTCCAACAGATCGTCATGTCCCAAAACCATTCGTCTCCATTCACTCCTATCTAACACGCTCAACACACACACACACAATATATATATATATATATATATATATATATATATATATATATATATATATATATATATATATATATATATAGTCGTGCCGATTATGTAAAACTTGCGATTTTGGCTTAAATAGCAACGCTCACCTTGCCATATAAGACAAGCAAAAATTTGTGTATGCAATAATTTCGCAAAAATCATTCTGAACCTGACGAAAAAAATATATTTCATTGTGTTTGTTTATTATTAAATTAATGTTAACATATCTAAAATATATTTAGTTGGGTTAGGCTAAATTAAATTGCGCTTGATGTAATAAGGTTAGGTAGGTTTCAAAGTTTCTCTTGGTACAAAATTATAAATTTTACATTAACATAAATGAAAAAATATATCTTTAAACGTATAAGAGAAAATTTTAGAAAGGACTTAATTTTAGATGAGTTCTTGCTAATTGACCAGTTTTACCTAATCGGCACGACATATATATATATATATATATATATATATATATATATATATATATATATTTATATATATATTGAGGACATTGAGGGCACTGATTGCACTGAGGGCACTGTTTACACTGAGGACACTGTTGACACTGAGAACACTGAGGACACTGAGGACACTGAGGGCATTAAGGAAACTGAGGGCACTAAGGACACTGTAGACACTGAGGGCACTGTGGACACTGTGGACACCATCACCCCATCTGCACTTTGCACTCCATCTGCACTTTGCACTCTAGCCGCACATCACACTCCAGCTGCCCCTTGCACTCCAGCTGTTTCTTGCACTCCAGCTGCCCCTTGCAATCCAGCTGCAACTTGCAATCCAGCCGCACCTCGCACTCCAGCTGCACCTCGCATTCCAGCTGCACCTCACACTCCAGCCGCACCTCGCACTCCAGCTTCACCTTTCACTCCAGCCGCACCTCGCACTCCAGCTGCACCTCGCACTCTAGCTGCCCCTTGCACTCTAGCTGCCCCTTGCACTCCAGCTGTTTCTTGCACTCCAGCTGCCCCTTGCAATCCAGCTGCAACTTGCAATCCAGCCGCACCTCGCACTCCAGCTGCACCTCGCATTCCAGCTGCACCTCACACTCCAGCCGCACCTCGCACTCCAGCTTCACCTTTCACTCCAGCTGCATCTCGCACTCCAGCTGCCCCTTGCACTCCAGCTGCCCCTCGCACTCCAGGTGCCCCTCGCACTCCAGCTCCTCCTATACACTCAGTAAACCAGTAGAACAAACACATCTGTGTCGTCGCTAAGTACACGGCCCACGTCCTTGTCAGAACTGGCTTCCTCAAGGATATAGATGATGGTGATGTCTGCCTCATCATGATCAAAGGCACCAGCATCCTGATAGTGACATCATCAAAGGCACCAGCATCCTGATAGTGACATCATCAAAGGCACCATGATTCTGAGTTACCATTGTGACATCCTCTCCCAGTCGTAGGTGGTATCACATTTGAGAAATCCAAATGTGGAAGTAGGTCATGCCTAAAGGTTAGGCAAGTGAAGAATTTCCTGTATTAAGATCCCAAGATGTTGCTGTGTATAAATATTGGTAGAATTACCAACAATATGTTAAGTAAAAGGACACTAATGTAACATCTTATTGTGGCAACGTTTCGCTCTCCAGGAGCTTTATCAAGCAGTTACAAACAATACATTGACACAGAGTATATATAGGCTTAGAGTGAGGTGTAATACTAGTGATAGTAGTAGTAGTTGTAGTAGTAGTAGTAGCAGTATTAGTAGTAATAATAACGTTCTTAAACTGCCCGGGCTAGTACCAACAGACTTGTTTGATTACAATTTACAGTTGCATATAAATGGATGAATGAACGTATGTCATACCCATGTCAGGCAGTGACCTCTGCATGTATGTTAGTGTTGTGAGGATAGTGTCTGCATGAGAAGGTGGAGCATCATGCAGTGTATATGCTTGCAGGTTTCATTACGTTCTGGTTCCTGGCTAGCTGATTATTAAAGCCATTGCACTCCACACTATCTTGCTCTGGTTCACACTGTTGATCCACTGTGTCGTCCTCTTGACAGTCACCAGACTGGCAGGTCGAGTATACACCTCGGTGCAACTGATGCCAGTTATGTTGCCAGTGGGCACTGTAGGGAGCATTGCCTTCTCAGGGCCAGTATAGTACATAAGTAAAACAGTCTGTCGAAGTTGTCTTACCAGCCAACAACGATTCCAAATGTCTGAGTCTCATCATCCGATGGTGCCTGGCAGCACTGTCACCGACATATTTCTCCACTGACTTGGGGAACCTCGGCACCTCATCATATGGCACAATGTATCCCTGCTCGTGTAAGAGTTTAATGAGATTACTGCTACCAAACTTACACTGAGTCAACATGTTGTTTGGCTACGTACATTGGTGATGCAAAATTGTAAGGTTTGTGATACTCATTGATACTCTTATTACTTCACTCGGTATGAACTCTAAGACAAGGCTGAAATCACCAACAACACAGCTTTTATTGCTGAGTGGAATACCACTCACCTCAGTTACAATCTTTCTTACTAAAGCATCATCTTTGTCCTCATCAACAGTGTCCAATTTAACAACTTTCAGGATGGAACCAACAAGCTTCCTGACTCCAGCAATGGATGGACAGCCATCCATATGAAGAACCACATCACCCAGATAGGTAACCAGCTTAGTAAACATATGCCTACGTGTCATCTCGCCACCATAACTAACATACTTATTAAGCAATTCGATGGATGTCCACGAACATTCTGGGGTAAATCCAAGCACCCAGGGGCTTGATTAACATCCAAGAACATATCTTTCGAATAGAATACATCTCATCAACAAGCAATGTCATAGCTTCATCATGTCACTGAGGTTCGGTCAGCATACACAGAGATTGTCCTAAATTCATTATAACAGCGATGATGATGATGCTGTGCCTCAGTTGCAGCTAAATCATGCACGACTGAGAAATTACCTGGGTGGGCTAAATTGGGATGACCTGACTATGGGTCAGGTAGGTAGTGTTGGTTGCCAATATGACGTATTTCAGAGCGTAATGCTAGCTGCCCAGACAACTTTTGTTCCGAGTAGGGAAATTAGATCTAACAAAAATGATCCCAAATGGATAAACAATAGATTAAAACATCTCATTGGTCAAAAGAGAGGAACATATAGGCGTATCAAAAGAGGGAATGGGCAGTTAAGAAATCAATATATTCAGTAAAATATAGATATAAAAAAAGGAATAAGAAAAACAAAAGGTATTATGAGGGTAAAGCTGCAAGGGATTCGAAGACTAACCCAAAAGGGTTCATTCAGGAATACAGAAGTAAGATTAGGGACAAGATAGGCCCACTTAAGAGTAACTCAGGTCAGGTTACTGACAGTGATAAGGAAAGTGTGAACTTTTCAATACTTACTTCCTCTCAGCTTTTACTCAGGAAGATACTACCGAAATTCCAGAAATAATAAATTATGTAAAACAGGACGATAATAAACTATGCACTATTGGAGTAACTAGTGACATGGTCCTCAGACAAATAGAGAAATTAAAACTTAACAAATCCCCAGGCCCTGATGAACTGTCTGCAAGAGTTTAAAGGAATGTAAAAAGGAACTCAGCGTACCTTTGGCTATTCTTTTCAATATATCACTACAAACTGGCATAGGGCCAGACAAGTGGAAAATGACAAATGTAATACCTATTTACAAGGCAGGTGACAGGTCCTTAGCTTCGAACTATAGACCAATAAGCCTTACCTCCATAGTTGGAAAATTTATGGAATCAATAATTGCCGAAGCAATTCGTAGCCATCTTGAAAGGCATAAATTTATTAATGAATCACAACACGGTTTTACAAAGGGGCGTTCCTGTCTTACGAATTTACTAACTTTCTTCACTAAGGTGTTTGAGGAGGTAGATCATGGTATTGTATATGATTTTGTGTATATGGACTTCAGTAAGGCTTTCGATAGAGTTCCACATCAGAGGCTATTGAGGAAACTTAAGGCACACGGAATAGAAGGGAAAAAATGTTCCTGGGTAGAGGCATGGTTGACAAATAGGAAGCAGAGTGTTTGCATAAATGGGGAGAAATCAGAAAGGGGGCACGTCACAAGCGGTGTTCCACAGGGGTCAGTGTTGGGCCCCTTGTTGTTTACAATTTACATAAACGACATAGATGAAGGAATAAATACGACATAAGCAAATTTGCTGATGACACCAAAATAGGCCATCCAATTCATTCTAATGAGGACATTAGAACACTCCAAGATGATTTGAATAGACTGATGCAGTGGTCATAGAAGTGGCAGATGCAGTTTAATATAGACAAATGCAAAGTTCTAAATGCTGGACAGGAAAATAACCATGCCACATATAAACTAAATAATGTAGTTCTTAATATTACGGATTGCGAAAAGGATTTAGGAGTTCTGGATAGCAGTAATCTGAAACCAAGACAACAGTGCATAAGTGTTCGCAATAAAGCTAACAGAGTCATTGGCTTCATATCAAGAAGTATAAATCATAGAAGTCCTCAAGATGTTCTTTAACTCTATACATCCTTGGTTAGGCCTCATCTAGATTATGCTGCACAGTTTTGGTCACCGTATTACAGAATGGATATAAATGCTCTGGAAAACGTACAAAGGAGGATGACTAAGTTGATCCCATGTATCAGAAATCTTCCCTATGAGGACAGACTGAGGGCCCTGAATCTGCACTCTCTAGAAAGGCGTAGAATTAGGGGGGATATGATCGAGGTGTATAAATGGAAAACAGGAATTAATAAAGGGGATGTAAATAGCGTGCTAAAAATATCTAGCATAGACAGGACACGCAGCAATGGTTTTAAGCTGGAAAAAATCAGATTCAGGAAGGATATAGGAAAGCACTGGTTTGGTAATAGAGTTGTGGAGGAGTGGAACAAACTTCCGAGTGGAGTCATAGAAGCTAAAACGTTGTGTAGTTTTAAAAATAGGTTGGATAAATACATGAGTGGGTGTGGGTGGGTGTGAATTGGACCTGACTAGCTTGTGCTAGTCAGATGCCGTGCTCCTCCCTTAAGTGAATGTGACTGACCTGACTAGGTTAAGGCATTGGCTTAAGCCGGTGGGTAAATTGGACTTGCCTCGCATGGGCCAGTAGGACTGCTGCAGTGTTCTTTCTTTCTTATGTTCTTATTACAACTCATACCAACTTCCCTACCCAACACATTATTATGGTCATCGCAGTTATCTAATACAACACCTTCCATACTGTAGTACCCCTGACCCCCCTGTTACGATGTTTAGTTTTAATATAATAATAATAATAATAATAATAATAATAATAATAATAATAATAATAATAATAATAATAATAATAATAATAATAATAAAATTAATAATATATCTTTATTTTCTACAAGTACATGTACAAGGTATACAGTCCTAGCTGACATCAATGACATACTGCTATATAGAAAGCCCATTGTTATGCAGAGCATTTTGGGAAAATTAGGTCAGTTTTGTCCCAGGATGTGACCCACACCAGTCGACTAACACCCAGGTACCCATTTTACTGATAGGTGGACATAGACAACAGGTGTAAAGAAACAGGCCCAATGTTTCTACCCTGGCTCTGGTGGCCACCAGGCCACCAGAGCTTTACGAACTGTAAAGATCTGTCATGTGGCGATTCATCGCTATCTGCTGAACCATTCTTCATTTTCTTTGAAGCTTTTTTGAAACGTACTATCGAGGGGAATGAACAATAAAAGCTTTTACGAAGTTCATCAGATACTTGTTCTCTATGAGAGTCCAACATAACCTACATGATATTAAGAGTCTTTGTTATGTTGTTAAGGGTCTCAGTAATGTTGTTAAGACGAGACATGCAGTCAGACAAAATATCCAGTCAAACGACACATGCAGTCAGACGAGACATGCAGTCAGACGAGACATGCAGTCAGACGAGACATGCAGTCAGACGAGACATGCAGTCAGACGAGACATGCAGTCAGACGAGACATGCAGTCAGACGAGACATGCAGTCAGACGAGACATCCAGTCAGACGAGACATCCAATCAGAGGAGACATCCAATCAGATGAGACATCCAATCAGATGAGACATCCAGTCAGATGAGACATCCAATCAGATGAGACATCCAATCAGCCGAGACATCCAATCAGCCGAGACATCCAGTCAGACGAGACATCCAGTCAGACGAGACATCCAGTCAGATCAGATCAAAATGGATATAATCATAACCTTAATTATAAAGAGGTGGACAGGTAAGCCAGCGGAAGGCCTCGGTCAGATGACGAAAAGTTCAGCTGCGGGTCGTCATACGACTAAGACCCGCGTTCTGTTTCCTGACAAATCTTACCTAACCTACTCAGATAAAACATCCAGTCAGACGAGGCATCCAATCAGACCAGGCAACCAATAGGGCAAGACATTCAGACTCAACATCCAATCAGCGCACTCTTACCATAGTGACAATGTTTCACTGAGATGGACTTTATCAACTCATAAAGCTCTAACACTCAGCTTTATTCAAGTTGCCTATTATGTCTACGAGTATGTGTGGAAATGTCTCCCACTCTATGCTTTATATTTTGTTTCAACACACACACACACACACACACACACACACACACACACCGGGGCCAGGAGCTATGAATCGACCCCTGCAACCACAAATAGGTGAGTACACACACACACACACACACACAACACACACACAAAATGGTAACTAATACAACACACACACACACACACACACACCGGGCTAGGAGCTATGAATCGACCCTGCAACCACAAATAGGTAGTACACACACACACACACACACACACACACACACACACACCGGGGCTAGGAGCTATGAATCGACCCCTGCAACCACAAATAGGTGAGTACACACACACACACACACACACACACACACACACACCGGGGCTAGGAGCTTTGACTCGACCCCTGCAACCACAACTAGGTGAGTACACACACACACAACTTTCTTTTAAGAAGTTCTTCCCCCGGAGAACTTCCTTCAGACAGCATCTCGTGGGATAATTTCTTAATTCCCTTCTTGCAAGAAGAGGCGATTTTAATTATTGGAAGAAGATTGGCACTGTGTGCCTCCCCTTCCTTGTTATGGTGTTGTTATCACACTTACGAGGGAGGGGAGTAATCTGCTAGTGTGCCTCTCCCTTCCTTGTAATCTTCTCTCTCTCTCTTCTCACAAGAATATTTTTTCCCTTTTACACTTCTTAGAATATTCTTTTATCTCACGCTTCTCGCAAGAATCTAATTATCTATCACACTTCTTGGAAGTCTTCTTATCTCTCACATTTCTCAGAAGAATCTTCGAAAGAAGGTAGGAAGGCTGTTCTTACCTCTCACCCTTCTTAGATAAGCCTGCTTACCCTTCACACTTCTCAGAAGAATCATCGTAAGAAGGTAAGAAGATAAGTAGGCTCTTCTTACCACTCACACTTCTTAGGAGACAGTCAAGAAGAAGCGTGGGGAAGGTTTCAAACGCACAACTCTGAACATCCAGGTTATAAGACAAAATATTCTCAGGTGTGAAAGAAACCTGTTGACAGACGACGTTTCGCTCACTGCAGAGTGCACTCGGTTAAGATGCGCTGCAATAACAAACTTGCTTCCTTTTATGTATGAGTTAAAAATGTTCTAGGTAATCACGTGTACTCACCTAGTTGTCGCTGCAGGGGTCGAGTCATAGCTCCTGGCCCCGCCTCTTCACTGGCCGCTATTGGGTCACTCTCCCTGCGCCATGAGCTTTATCATACCTCTTCTTAAAGCTATGTATGGAACCTGGCTCCACTACATCGCTTCCCAAACTATTCCACTTCCCGACCACTCTGTGACTGAAGAAATACTTCCTAACATCCCTGTGATTCATCTGAGTCTTCAACTTCCAACTGTGTCCCCTTGTTGCTGTGTCCCATCTCTGGAACATTCTGTCTCTGTCCACCTTGTCAATTCCTCTCTGTGTCTTATATGTCGTTATCATGTCCCCCCTATCTCTCCTCTCCTCCAGTGTCGTCAGGTCGATTTCCCTTAACCTCTCCTCGTAGGATATGCCCCTTTGCTCCGGGACTATTCTTGTTGCAAACCTTTGCACTTTCTCTAGCTTCTTTACGTGCTTGGCTAGATATGGGTTCCAAACTGGTGTTGCATACTCTAGTATGGGCCTAACGTACAAAGTGTACAGGGTCCTGAACGATTCTTTATTAAGATGTCGGAATGCTGTTCTTAGGTTTGCTAGGCGCCCGTATGCTGCAGCAGTTATTTGGTTGATGTGCGCCTCAGGAGATGTGCCTGGTGTTATACTCACCCCACGATCTTTTTCCTTGATTGAGGTTTGTAGTCTCTGGCCCCCTAGACTGTACTCCGTCTGCGGTCTTCTTTGCCCTTCCTCAATTTTCATGACTTTGCACTTGGTGGGGTTGAACTCCAGGAGCCAATTGCTGGACCAGGCTTGCAGCCTGTCCAGATCCCTTTGTAGTTCTGCCTGGTCCTCGTCCGATTGAATTCTTCTCATCAACTTCACATCATCTGCAAACAGGGACACTTCAGAGTCTATTCCTTCCGTCATGTTGTTCACAAATACCAGAAACAGCACCGGTCCTAGAACTGACCCCTGTGGAACCCCACTCGTCACTGGCGCCCACTCTGACACCTCGCCACGTACCATGACTCGCTGCTGTCTTCCTGACAGGTATTCCCTGATCCATTGTAGTGCCTTCCCTGTTATCCCTGCCTGGTCCTCCAGCTTTTGCACTAATCTCTTGTGTGGAACTGTGTCACGTGCTTGTGTGTGTGTGTGTGTGTGTGTGTGTGTGTTGCATTCTACCTGGGGGGAGGTTGGGGGTTAGTCTACCTTTTTCAGAACAAAGGGAAGGAGGCAACTTGATAGCGGCATTATGAATCATATATTATTAATTATGTTTCCTACTTCTCCTTTCCTCCTCCTTCTTCTTACTAATATTATTATTTTAACTTTATTATTTATTAATAAGAACCAGACATTATAACTCTCACAGAGACAAAGTTCTCAATGGTGATAAGCAATGTAGTATTTCCTAAGTGAAACCATGTGATGAGAAGTGAAAGAAAAAAATAGAGGTAAAGTGGGTGTGACTTTTATGATCAGGAACCAGTGAATTATTAAGGAAGAGGAAATATATGAGTCTGATTGAGTTTTGTGATTGAATCACTGGAACAATAGTAACAGGGAGGGGGGGGAAGGGGTAGATTGACAGCTGAACAACAGTAGATATTGTCAAGGGTGTGAGGGAGAATAATAATAAGAAGGCTGCAACAAATATCTTAGAGACAGCAGCAGCAACAACAGCAGCTCAGCATCAACAGCAGCAGCAACAACAGGAGCAGCATCAACAACAGGAGCAGCAGTAGTAGCAACAGCAATAACAACAATAACAACAACAACATCAAAGAAAGCAAGGACACGCGTAAAAAAGTGACTATGGGACTGCATTAATTGTAGGGAATTGCGAGAGATTTGGAAGACAATGAATGTAGTCCAATTTTTGAGAAAGTAGACGGAGAGGAAGTATTGAACTAAAGATCAGTTTCACTGACTTGCAAACCATGTTAAATTAACAGAAATGGTAATCTGGAGAGTGGTAAAACACATGGAGAAAATGATTTCGAGCAATATAAATCTCCTGGAAGTCTATGGCAAAGTGACAGAAGTGAGACATTAGTCAGATGGGTGGACTGCATATTCCTGGACTTCAAGAAGGTATTTGATATTGTACCCACAACAGACTGGGATAAAAATTTGAGGTGCAAGATGGAATATGGATCACAGAGTACATTAAGGAAGGAGACAGAGTGATTGTCTAAGAAGGGACGTAAAAATGGGGAAGTGTAACAAGTGGGGTAATGCAAGGATCGTTATTAGAACCAGTGCTGTATCTGGTATATGCGAATTACGTACCAGAAGAGATTGAGTCAGATGTATCCCTGTTTGCTTACGACGTAAAACTAATCAGAATACAAACATGAAGACAAACTGCGATGTACATTAGATTAAAGGTTACTTGAATTTCGTCCCAGCAAATGCAAGGCTATGAAGATTAGGGAAGGGGCAAAAAGACAGGAAACTGAGTATAGACTCAGAGAGAGAGAGACTGCAGAGCTTACTCAAGAAGAAAGATCTAAGAGTGAGTATTTGACCAAGGATATCTTCGAAGACACACACCAACTGAATAACCTCTGAAGGCAAAGTTTATTTGGCAAATCTGAGAGTAACCTTCAAGAATCTAGGAGCTCGCATCACCAACAGGAAGTTTTCACTGACAAAGTATATCAAGAAACAGGGGAAAGTGCAACGGTACACAGTGAGGGTAGTTCCAAAGGTATGCGGAATGAACTACGAGGAGAGGATAAAGGAACAGAACATGATTACAATAGAGGATAAAATAACCAGGATAGACACAAAATCATACAAAATTATCAGAGAATTGGGTAGGCAGTCTGGGAGGCGGAAAACAGGTACTTAAGAACAGTTTAAATTAAAGACAGACGAATCACAGGAATTTTGGGAATTATTTTTTCAGCTTCAGGGTTGTAGGAAACAGAATGATCTGCACAGGGTAACGTTATGGGCAAGATCCACACACAGTTTTAAGACTGCATATGACAATACCCACGAGGCTAAGAGCCACGACTCGACCCCCTGCTTATATATATAAATACTACATATAGATAAGCACACACACACACCACATACCACACACAATCACACACACACACCACATACCACACACACACCTACCCACACCACACACACACACACACACACACACACACACACACACACACACACACACACACACACACACACACACACACACACACCACACACCACACACAGTGGGAGAAGCAAGTCACAACAGCAGAGGCTAAGATACAGAGATTAGAAGAGAAACTGAAAAAATTAAAACAGCCTAAAGAACTAAAAAGCAATGTGGACATGGTATCAGAAACTGCTACCTCAGTCACAAATAAAGGGATTGTAGAGAACGGAGTGAAACTATATGCAGAGGCCCTATCAGACCATCGTGGAGCCCGAGAAAAAGAGGATCACATCAGGAACAATCGAGGGAGTGTAGTAAAAGGAGAGCTAAGCTATACGTAGAAGCCTAACAGACCACAGCAGTGCACAGGGAAAGTTAAGAAGGAAAGCGACAGGCCACTGGACCAAGGGATAACAGACAGTGAAGAGATTGAAGAAAGGAAAGCTGCAATGGAGGCAACTAAATCGAATCAGGGTTACATAGGGATGGCAGTGGGAGAATGAAAGAGAGATCAGTCTTTGTTTATGGGCTCCAGGAAGCTGAAGGGGAAACTTACGAAGCAAGAAGACAAGGGGAGAAAAATGCGATTGAAAACATCATGAAAGCAATAGGAGAAGATGACATGACCCAGCTGGCAAATGTTCTGAGAAAAGGGAGATTTGCAGAGGAAGAATCCGGCCAGTCAAGTGATTTTCAAAGCAGAATTGACTCGAAACAGGATCCTGCAGGAGAAAGCACGACTAAGGGATATGTCAGAGTACCGGAGGTGATTCACCGCA
>WNWK01004145.1:0-27500 GCA_009830355.1 Cherax destructor
GTTGAGGGAAATAGGATTAACAACACTGGAGGACAGAAGGGTTAGAGGAGACATGATAACGACATACAAAATACTGCAGGAATCGACAAGGTAGATAGTGACAGGATGTTCCAGAGAGGGAACACAGAAACAAGGGGACACAACTGAAGCTGAAGACTCAGATGAGTCAAAGGGATGTTAGGAAGCACTTCTTCAGCCATAGAGTGTTAGAAGTGGAATAGTCTAGCGAACGATATAGTGGAGGCGGGAACCATACATAGTTTTAAGACAAGGTATGATAAAGCTCATGGAGCAGGGAGAGCAGAGACCCAGTAGCGGACAGCGAAGAGTCGGGGCCAGGAGCTGAGTCTCGACCCCTGCAACCACAATTAGGTGAGTACAATTAGGTGAGTACTTGATCACACACCTGATCACAAATCTGAAATGCACCTGAAACACACCATATCACACACTAGTTGACGCAAAACGAATACCTGGAGTTACCTGGAGAGAGTTCCAGGGGTCAACGCCCCTGCGGCCCGGTCTGTGACCAGGCCTCATGTTGGATCAGGGCCTGATCAACCAGGCTGTTACTGCTGGCCGCACGCAGTCTAACGTACGAACCACAGCCTGGCTGGTCAGGTACCGACTTTAGGTGCCTGTCCAGTGCCTGCTTGAAGACAGCTAGGGTTTATTGGTAATCCCCTTATGTATGCTGGGAGGCAGTTGAAAGTCTTGGGCCCTCACACTTATTGTGTTGTCTCTCAACGTGCTAGTGGCACCCTGCTTTTCATTGGGGGATGTTACATTGTCTCCGAGTCTTTTGCTTTCGTAGGAGTGACTCTCGTGTGCAAGTTTGGTACTAATCCTATAGAATTTTCCAAGTGTATATAATAATGTATCTCTCCGCCTGCGTTCTAGGGAGTACAGGTTTAGGAACTTCAAGCGTTCCCAGTAATTGAGGTGGTTTATCGCAGTTATGTGCCGTGAAGGTTCTCTGCACATTTTCTAGGTCAGCAATTTCACCTGTCTTGAAAGGTGCAGTTAGTGTGCAGCAATATTCCAGCCTAGATAGAACAAGCGACCTGAAAAGTGTCAACATGGGCTTGGCATCCCTGGTTTTGAAGGTTCTCATTATCCATCCTGTCATTTTTCTAGCAGATGCGATTGCTACAGTGTTATGGTCCTTGAAGGCGAGATCCTCTGACATGATCACTCCCAGGTCTTTGACTTTAGTTTTTCGCTCTATTGTGTGGTTGGAATTTGTTTTATACTCCGATGAGATTTTAATTTCACGTTTTCCATATCGGAGTAATTGAAATTTCTCATCATTGAACTTCATATTGTTTTCTGCAGCCCATTTAAAGATTTGGTTGATGTCTGCTTGGAGTCTTGCAGTGTCTTTAATGGTGGACACTGTCATGCAGATTCGGGTGTCATCTGCAAATGAAAACACGGCACTGTGGCTTATATCACTGTCTATGTCCGATATGAGGATGAGGAACAGGATGGGAGCGAGTACTGTGCCTTGTGGAACAGAGCTTTTCACCGTAGCCGCCTCAGACTTTACTCTGTTGACTACTACTCTTTGTGTTCTACTTGTTAGGAAATTATTGATCCATGTACCAACTTTTCCTGTTATTCCTTTATCACGCATTTTGTGTGCTATTACTCCATGGTCACACTTGTCAAAGACTTTTGCAAAGTCTATGTATATAACATCTGCATTCTATTTGTCTTCTAGAGCATCCAGAACCTTGTCGTAGTGGTCCAGTAGTTGGGACAGACAGGAGCGACCTGCTCTAAACCCATGCTGCCCTGGGTTGTGTAATTGATGGGTATCTAGATGGGTGGCGATCTTGCTTCTTAGAACCCTTTCAAATATTTTTATGATATGGGACGTTAGCGCTATTGGTTTGTAGTTCTTTGCTATTGCTTTACTGCCCTCTTTGTGGAGTGGGGCTATGTCTGCTGTTTTTAGTAACTGCGGGACGACCCCAGTGTCCATGCTCCCTCTCCATAGGATGTTAAAAGCACGTTCTTGATGAACACAGAGTTCCATGAGTTTGGGCCTGGGGTGGAGTGCATGGGCATGTCATGTATCGCCTTTTCGAAGTCATTTGGCGTCAGGGTAATGTCAAACAGGCTTGCGTCTATCAAGTTCTGTGGCACTCTCATAAAAAAATCATTTAGGTCTTCGACTTTCAGTCTGGTTGCGGCTCGCTAAAAACTGAGTCATACTGGGACTTTAGTAGCTCACCATTTCCTTGCTGTCATCTGTGTAGGACCCATCCTGTTTAAGTAGGGCCCAATACTGGATGTTGTTCTCGACTTTGATTTGCATAAGAAAAGAAATACTTTGGGTTTCTTTCAATTTCATTTATGGCATTTAGTTCTTCCCGTTTCTTGATTCCTGTAAAATTTCTTTAGTTTTAGTTAGATGTTTCCTATTTCTCTGACCAGTGTCTCCCTACGTATTTCAGATATATTGGCCTCTTGTAGCCGCTCTGTTATTCTTTGCCTTCGCCTGTATAGGGAGTGCCTCTCTTTCTAGTTTACATCTTTCCTCCTTTCCTTAAGGGAAATTGCCTTGAGCAAACCTCAACTGCCACAGAGTTAATTTGTTCTAGACATAGGTTAGGATCTGTGATGCTTAGGCTATCTTCCAAGTTTATATCATTTAGGACTTGGTTTACTTTTTCCCACCTTATGTTTTTGTTATTGAAGTTGAATTTGGAGAAGGCTCCCTCGCAACTGATCACATTTTGTCGGTCTGAGGCTCCCCGCATGCATGTCTGGACCTCTATTATGTTGTGATCTGAGTATATTGTTTTTGATATGACATTTCGTATCAGATCATCATTGTTAGTGAAGATGAGGTCCAGCGTATTCTCCAATCTTGTAGGCTCTATTATTTGCTGGTTTAAGGTGAATTTGGTGCAGAGATTTAAAAGCTCGGGTGTGTGCGAGTTTTCAACTGAGCTGCCTCCTGGTGTTATCTCTGCTACAACATTGTTTGCAATATTTCTCCATTTTAGGTGCCTTAGGTTGAAATCCCCCAGGAGCTGGAAGGTTTTCCAGACAGTGGTCAATTTTCAGAAGCTGTTCCTGGAATTGTTGGGACGTTGCATCCGGAGGCTTGTATACAACCACGATGACCAGGTTTTGATTCTCGATCTTTACTGCTAAAACTTCAACTACATCATTTGAGGCATTTAGTAGTTCTGAGCATATAAGTGACTCTGTGATATACAGGCCAACCCTCCCCTTTTGCCTGTTCACTCTGTCACATCTGTATAGGTTGTAACCCGGGATCTATATTTCATTGTCCAAGTGATCCTTTATGTGGGCCTCTGTGAAAGCCGCAAACATTGCATTCGACTCTGTAAGCAGTCCACGAATGTAAGATATTTTGTTGTTCGTCGCTGGCTTTAGACCCTGTATATTTGCAAAGATGAATGTCGTCGGATGGGTGGTATTGGTGGTATGGGGGATCTCTTTTTTTCCTGGCAGTTGTTGTGTTGTTGTTGTTGTTCTGGAGTGGAGGCCATTGACTGTGATTCCACTCCAGAAATGATTGCAGTTGGTGTACGATTTCTGTCATTTCCTGCCAGCTTTTTTTCCTTCCTGGCGCTAAAAAACCTCTCTCTCCGGAGTGGCTATGGCTACCCAGGTTTGCCCATGGTCTGGATGTTCTGTGTCGTCTTATACCCTTTAGGTGGTGTGCCTGGCAATATAAGTTATAGCACTGTCTTTCCTGAACTGATGAGTGGCACATTTCAGGGTGGAAAAACTTACAGGAAGGGAGGTTGCATTTTCCTGTTGTCATATGGGAACGGCATTTTCTGGGGTGGTCGAAATTGCATGTCCCATCTGTTTTCCCAGATATTCCATACCTGCAGATACCAAGTGCATAATATTTGCATAGGCCTGGTTTCTGTTTGCCTTGTTTTTTTTGTGACTGTGTTCCCTACTGCGTGTATTCCTGTCTCATTTCTATCTTCGGCACTAGTGCTAACAATGGAGCCTTCATCAGTTGTTTCTGGTAATTTATCTTCAGTATTTCCCGGGTCATCACCTTATTTACTATATACCGTGGTATTGCTAGAAGACTAAAATCTGAAAAAGGCAAAGAAAGGCCACAAATGGATCTTGACAAACTTCAGGGTCGGTCAGATAAGCGGCTGCTTGAATTCACCCTCACCAAATGCAGGGTTATGAAAACTGGGAAAGGGGCAAGAAGACCGGGAAGTGAGGATAGACACGGGGGTAGAAGCTGCAAACCTCACTCAGTGAGAAAGATCCGGGGCATTGTGCAGAGCATGTAGACAGAGGTACACACGAGCAAATGCCTGTTTGGCAAATCTAGGAGTAGTTGTTAGGAATCTCAACAAATAGGCATTCGTAGTAGCCCTGTATGTAAGTTTATTCAGGTATACACAAATACAGATTATCATACATTGCAGATTATCATACATTGCAGAATATCATACATTGCAGCATATGTGTAGAGAACCTAGGATAACCCAATCAAGTCAGAGTGACTTATTTACATTAGGGTCCTTTTGTTACCTTATCGATAATATTACTTTTGACATATGTCAAGCCTTTCTTGGAGTATGCAGCATCTGCATGGAACCCTCATTCCATAAAGCATGTTAAAAGTCAGGAGAAAGTGCAGCTGTATGAAAGGAACTTGAGGAGAGGCTAAACGAATTTAACGTCATTAAATGATAAAGGATAATAGTACCAAGGAAAACATGAAAGCGACAAATAAAGCACTCAAGAGGACTTGATTGGGTGGACAGGGATAAACTGCTTGAGAGGCGGGGAACAAGTACACGTGATGAAAGACTAATGAGTCATTAGAATATCAGGATGTATTTCTTCAACCTCACTGTGATCTGCAAATGAAATGCCCTGGACAAAAAAAAATTGCTGAAACTCTTCCCGTGCTGTACTGGTGTATTGTGAAGTTGGTTGCAGTTTAGAAAAGAAATATGCCAAAGGTGAGTGTCAGGGATTATAGATGTCAAGTGTAAAGACAGAGTATCATGTGCCACCCGCGCCAGCGCCGTGAGAGAGAAACAGCATGCCCTGCGCTCAGCTCTGGACCGGGTCTGCTAGTGAGTAGTGCAGGCGCAGTATGGTGCGGAGTAACTGGCGTCTACATAGACTTGGCCTCAGTAACGTAGTCCCAGACCAGGCCTCCCGGTTGCTAGCCTGATTGATCAGGCAGTTGGCGCAAACCACATCCCGACTGGTCAGGTACTGACTTGAGTGAGTTATCATGTTTCCTCTTGAAGACAGCTAGGGGTTGGTGGTAATTATCTCATTCATGAAGGAAGAGAGTTAGTAAGTCTTGGTCTCCTTATACTTATTGAGCTCTGGCTTAGTGTACTCAATGCGCCTCTGTTTTTCATTGTACGTTTTTTGCACCGTATGCCATGCTTCTTGCTTTCATTTGAAGTGATTTCAGTGTACAGGACTGAGACCAGTATTGTCAGAATTTTCCAGGATAAGATTATGATGCATTTTTCTTGCCTACGTTCCAAGGTGCTTGACTGAATTTAAATGGGCAGAGGAGGTTCTCTGTACGATCTCCAGTTCTGCAGTTTCTCCTGCATTGAATGGGGCTGCTGGTATATAGCAACATTCTAACCTAAAGAGAACAAATTACTTTAAGGAAATTGTCACTGATTTTTCATGTCTTGTTTTGAATGTTGTGGTTATCTATTGTATCTTTGCAGATACAATAAGAACACTGTCGGGATCCTTGATTGTGAAATCCTCTGATATTGTCACTCCCAGGTCTCTCACATTGATCTTCCACTCTCCTGAATGATTCTGGTTTTGTCTTTAACTTCATTTCATTATTTAATTCTTCAATTTTTCCATAGGGAAGTAACTGAAATTTGTCCTCGTTGAACTTCATATTGTTGTTTGTGGTCCATTAGAAGACTTAGTTCATATCTGGTTGAAGGAGCGCTGTTTCCTCAAGGAAAACTTTCATACAAATTCTAGTATTATCATCGAAAGGATGATACGCTGCTGTGATTTATGCTTGATATAAGAGTGAGAGAGAAAAGTGGGGCAAGTACTGTGCCTTGAAAAACAGAGATTTTCACTATGGCAGCCCCTATTACATCCCATTTAGAATTACTCACTTATTTATTAATAAGTTAAATATCCATCTGCCCATTTTTTCCCGTTATTCCTTTACCACGTATTTAGTGCCTTATTACTCCATGGTCACTCATGTCGAAGGCTATTGCAGACACACTGTACACTACATCATCCTTCTTTTTGTCTTCCAGTTCATCCAGACCTTATCGTAAAACTCCAGCATTTGCTAAAGGCAGTAGCGCCTCATTGTAAACCCATACTGCCCTGGGTTGTGCAGCTGTTATGATTCCTTGAGAATGTCAGTCTTGCTTCTTAATATCCTTTCACAGATATTGATTATATACTACGACATTAGCGCTATCGGTCTGTAGTTTTATGCGATTGCTATACTTCCCCCTTTTGTGGAGTGGATCTATGTCTTTGGTTTTTCATGGCTGTGGGATAGCATCTATATTCAGGTCCTTCTCCGGAGAACATTCAAGGCAGGAGATAGTGTTATTTTGTGATTCTTGAAGAATATGGAATTCCACGAGTTTGGACCTGGGACGGTCCAGACTCGTTAGGATTAAGTTGGGGTTAGGATTAAGTTGGAAATTGAGAAGAATTCGGAATTGTTTCGAATCTTATTCTCAGTTTCCTCCTGCAAATAAGCAAATACATACTTTTATCTTCCATTGTAACATTCCGTAAATTTTTCCCTACAAAAATCACGTCTTTCCTCACTGTTATAACCACCCCCTTCCCATCTATCCCCCCCCACCCGTTATAATAAACGGATTCATCTTCTAAAAATAATAAAGTTAACTTGGACCTCTGGCCTAATTAAAAGAATGAAAAAATGTCAGTGCTAAAAGTTTGACAAATTTCACAAACTTGCTTTTCCAGTGAGAGAATTTACGAAGATCTTTAACTTACCGCTAGCGCTGAATTCTCTCCTCCTCTCTCCTTCTCTCCTCCTCTCTCCTTCTCTCCTCCTCCTCCTGCAACTACTGCTACTACTACTACTACATCTCCTCCCCCCTCTTTTTTTTCCTCTCTTCTTCCTCAAAATATTCTTCCTCTTATGAATAATAATCGTTTCATTATTTCACTATCTTATTTGAACTAGAAAAGAATACTTTAGTCCATAATATAAGGAGTGAACTTTCCGGTGTATATACAAAGAGAAGCATACATCTCTATACACACTGAGAGACATACATCTCTATACACACTGAGAGACATACATCTCTATACACACTGAGAGACATACATCTCTATACACACTGAGAGACATACATCTCTATACACACTGAGAGACATACATCTCTATACACACTGAGAGACATACATCTCTCTTTATACACACTGTGAGACATATTTCTCTTTGTCTATACACACTGGGAGACACACTTCTCTGTTTATACACAATGAGAGGCATCCTCCTCAGTATATATATATCGATAGTACATATACGCTTAGAAGCATACACCTCTCTTCTTATATACACACTGAGAGAAATGCCTCTCAGTGTATATAAACAGGGACACACACCTATACACTTGGAAATATACACCTCTCCGTGTATAGACATCCGGTGCAACATCCCAGACTCTGCTCAGAAGAGCACAGTCTCGCACCGAGAGTGATAAACGTCAGCCGCTCGACGTTTCCTATTTTTCTTCGGCCTCGGCGTTACCAGACGTATCACGGCAAGATTTTTCCGACTCTCTTATTTGCGGTAAAATATACGTCTTTTTTTTATGGATTTACTTGACTTAATCTTAACTGAATTAACTTAAAATTAAGAGAATAAAATTTGGAGAGGAATAGGAAACGTGGAATTGTTGACCTTCGACGGTAATAACTGATCTTGAAACAGAACGTATTAACGAATGCCCAATATAGTTAGTCTTATTATCAGTGGGGGAAATATGACTTGGTAGTTATGAAATGATGCTGATTAAATTTATGTTGCATATCTATGTTAAGATATGGGGTTAAGGTGATATTCCCGGTGTTAAAACTCAGCGTTAAGCCTCAACCAGCTGTCTAAACCAGTTGTGTAAACCAGCTGTGTTGCGAATTCACGCTATCTAGGCACGAGGAAAGACACTTCTCTCTTGTCAGACTTCCCCGGAGGTGAACTACGGGTTGTATCCATAATAGTATATTAATAATAGTAATAATAATAATTCTGCTGCTGCTGCTGCTGCTGCTGCTGCTGCTGCTGCTGCTGCTGCTGCTGCTGCTGCTGCTGCTGCTGCTGCTGCTGCTGCGTGCTGTGCTGCTGCTGCTCGCTGCTGCTGCTGCTGCTGCTGCTGCTGCTGCTGCTGCTGCTGCTGCTGCTGCTGCTGCTGCTGCTGCTGCTGCGCTGCGCTGCTGCGCTGCTGCTGCTGCTGCTGCTGCTGCTGCTGCTGCTGCGCGCTGCTGCTGCTGCTGCGCGCTGCGCTGCTGCTGCTGCTGCTGCTGCGCTGCTGCTGCTGCTGTCGCTGCAGCTGCGCGCGCTCGCTGCGCGCGCTGCGCGCGAGCGCTGCTCGCTGCTGCGCTGCTGCGCGCTGCGCTGCTGCGCTGCTGCTGCGCTGCTGCTGCTGCTGCTGCTGCTGCTGCTGCTGCTGCTGCTGCTGCTGCTGCTGTGCTGCTGCTGCTGCTGCTGCTGCTGCTGGCTGCTGCTGCTGCTGCTGCTGCTGCTGCTGCGCTGCTGCTGCTGCTGCTGCTGCTGCTGCTCTGCTGCTGCTGCTGCTGCTGCTGCTGCTGCTGCTGCTGCTGCTGCTGCGCTGCTGCTGCTGCTGCTGCTGGCTGCTGCTGCTGCTGCTGCTGCTGCTGCTGCTGCTGCTAGCTGCTGCTGCGCAGCTGCTGCTGCTGCTGCTGCTGCTGCTGCTGCTGCTGCTGCTGCTGCTGCTCGCTGCTGCTGCTGCTGCTGCTGCGCTGCTGCTGCTCTGCTGCTGCTGCTGCTGCTGTGCTGCTGCGCTGCTGCGCTGCTGCTGCTGCTGCTGCTGCTGCAGTTTGCTGCTGCTGCTGCTGCTGCTGCTGCTGCTGCTGCTGCTGCTGCTGCTGCTGCTGCTGCTGCTGCTGCTGCTGCTGCTGCTGCTGCTGCTGCTGCTGCTGCTGCTGCTGCTGCTGCTGCTGCTGCTGCTGCTGCTGCTGCTGCTGCTGCTGCTGCTGCTGCTATTATTTATAATTTGGTATGCTGGGTTGCAGTGACCCCCGTCGGTGGCTTCCTGACATAAACATACACATGTATAGTTTACCCCTCCAACCCTGCGATGTTAAGCCACTCTGTTGAGCTTTCAACTGCATCCTGACTGAAAGATCGCTTATTTCATCTTAATTACTTTTCCCGTAAGTTTTCCTTTTTTGATCTCTTTTCGATGCCTATCCAGTATGCTGTCTTTCTGCTCGCTGTCGTATATACTGTCTTTCTGCTCTGTCTTGTATGGTATCTTTCTGCTCTTTGTATTGAATGCTGTCATTCTGTTCACTGTATTGTATGTTGTCTTTCTGCTCCCTGTTTTGTATAGTGTCTTTCAGTTCCCTGTTTTGTATGCTGTCTATCTTCTTCCTGTCTTGTATGCTGTCTATTTGCGGCCTGTCATGTACACTGCCTCCTGCTCTCTATTAGGTATTTTGTTTCCTATCCTGTACGCTATCCTTCTCCTACCTATTCCTCTTCTACCTTCCTTCATCCGACCGTCACCACTGCTCGTTGATTTCCAGTTGGCTCTCTGATCTGTCGATGTCTGAGTCTTCCTGGGTGCAGAAGAGAAAATGTAATGTTATCAAGTTCTGTGTATGTTATTTTTATTATTATTATTATTATTTTTATTATTACTGTGGTTGTCGGTATTATTGTTGTTGTCATTATTATAATGCTAGTTTCCGACATTTAACAAAGCCTGGTAATCTTACGGTTGCTTAGTCTTGTCATCTCCTAATAATTATTCTTTGTCGAATCATAAATTCTCGGTATTTTTTGCGTTCCAATATTTTCCCGATTTATTTAGAAGTTGTAGGTTGATTATTAGACAGGTTTTCCCGTGGGATACCGTGTTCCAGGTGATGTACCGGCATTCACAAATTTCCCCGAGCATATCTCCACCCATTTGCAGGAAATTCCTCGCTAATCGCCCTCTGTTACAAAATAGTCCTGCTCCTGCTGGTGTTCGCAGTAGTTGACTCTCTTATTACCGACAGCCTCTAGCTGCTGAGGGGGCTTTACAGTCTTGAGGCTTCAGGCTTCTCTATTGACAGCCTGACTGACCAGGCTGTTGCTAATGGCAGTCTGCAGGACGGCAAAACCCAGGTGCTCTGGAACCGAGCGGGATCAGTGCTCTTCAGGAATACTGTCATCTGCGGACCAAACTCTTGTTCATTTTGGAATGAACCGCGAAATCCGAGGGGGTAAGTAGTAACAGTCGAGGCTCGACCCTCCGTCTGCTGATCTCGAAACAGTTTTATAATTAATACATTAACTATATGATTTGACATCGAATAATGCGCGTGAAAATGTTAACGTTTCCTGGGCTTTCACCGACTCGGTGTTACCAGACGAGGTGTTACTACTTTGTGTTTATTGTTTGCTAATTTATGGTTGATGTGGGATTTTAAGAGTTACTTTAACTTACCAAAACACCTCGAATTATGAGAGTGCAACACACCAACAAGTTGATGAATAAGAAACACTGCAACACTTGGGTATCTTCATTGCCGAAATATTTCGTCTGCACAGCGGGCTTCTTCAGTAGAACAGAGGAGAGTGTGGCACTGGAGACAGTAGACGTAGTGGTTTTATGGTGTTTGGTCAACCTTGGTACAAGGCTGACGGATTAATCATGTCTAAACTATTTCCTCCTCTGTCTCCAGTTTAATATTCGCCTTTATTAGACTCATGAAGCCTGCTGTGCAGGCGAAACGTTTCTGCAATAAAGATACCCAAGTGTTGCATATATGACTAATTCATCATACCTTATCTACCCAAACGTACCCTAACCACACCCTAAACACACACACACACACACACATGTATGCCGACACAAATATACACACCCTCAAAAACTCGCACACATGCGTACATAGAGACACATGAATATATTGGTATATACGCCAAGAGGTAACAATATATTTTAATATGTGAGGCGATGAGCAGCAGCTTGACTGGTCAGAAACAATGCAGTTACCGAGATTCTCTGTTACTCCTTCTTCTTGTTGTTGATTCGCCGGGACTCTCCCGGCCCGGGCCTTGTCCAAGTGGTGGCCCGGCCTTGGTTCCCTTTCTCGGGAGTATCTCAGACTAACGTCTGCCATGAGAGGAGGTACGTGGGACCTCCTCATCTGTGGGACCAACGGTCCCCAGGCCTAGCCACATTCCCCGCCCTCACGGGGCTCGTAGGGAGAAGCTAGGCCCATCTTTGGTCTGCCATCTTCCCCGCCCCAGGGGAGCTAATGGGAATAGCAGTCTTGTGAGCCGCAGGTGAATGCATGCTCTGGCTCAGGCACCTACCCTGCCCTAGAAGGGATAGGCATGGTGTCGATCTCGTTACTCCTTGTGTTGCATGACCCACACTGGGTTATTGTTTATATTATTGTTGTTTTTGATGGGGTGGTGTTGCTGTTGCTATTATTTTTTTGATAATTATTTTTTATGGTTATATTGTCATTTTATTATATTTTTATTAAGAAGCGTTCAACCCCTGTGGGTCATTCACTACGATGAATGGTATAGGCTACAAGCGCCGTCCTCTTCGCCGGAGAACTGTTTCCTCCTCACTTTATATCCATAGAAAACACGAGAGTAAAGTCACTTAGATCGACCGTAAAGTGAGCCAAGAACTGCATCATCACAAGCATTTACAAGTAAAAATATTAAGAATGAGGAGTGGGAGAGGCTTGTGGTAGGGGTTAGGAGAGTGGGCGGGGTTTGTGGTGGTTGGGAGAGTGGGCGTGGTTTGTGGTGGTTTGGAGAGTGGGCAAGGTTTGTGGTGGTTGGGGTTTGTGGTGGTTGGAAGAGTGGGAGGAGCTTGTGGTGATTGGGAGTGGGCGGGGTTGTGGTGGTTGGGAGAGTGGGCGGGGTTTGTGGTGGTTGGGAGAGTTTGCGGTGTTGTGATACCCGGGAGAGTGGGCGGGGCCTGTAGTGGTTGAGTGGGCGGGTCTTATGGTAGTGGTTGGGGAGCGTACCGGGCTTGTGGTGGTTGGGAGAGTGGGCGGGGCTTATGGTGGTTGGGTGAGTGGGCGGGGTTTGTGGTGGTTGGGAGAGTGGGCGGGTCTTGCGGCAGTTGCGTGAGTGGGCGGGGCTTATGGAGGTTAAGAGACTGGGCGGGGAATTGTGAGCATGGTTTGGAGAGTGGGCGGATTTTTGGCTATAATAAGAGAGTAGGTGGGGAATAATTATGGCTTAAGGAGTAGGTGGTGCTAATGATGGTGAGTGGACGGGGCCTAGAGCAATACGAGTTGGGGGATAAGAGGGGGTGGAATGGGTGGAAAGTGGGCTGAGCCTAATGCTGGAGGTAGAGTGGGCGGGGCTTACAGTAGGAGTGATAGGGGGCGGTGCTAACACGAGTGGGAGGGGAAGTGGGCGGGGCGTGGGGTAATGTGAGAGAGAACGGGAAGAACTAACGACACACTCGACAGTTAACAGAAAATGGAAAAAAAAACGCTAAAGAAAATGATGCAATATTTTTTCAAGGTGATAATAGAAAATGGGAATAGTGTGAATCGAGTCAATAGCTTATATGGTATTATGCAAAAATTTACAAGACCGGATCGTAAACTATTATCATTATTATTATTAGTAGTAGTAGTAGCAGCAGCAGCAGATTATTATTATTATTAGTAGTAGTAGTAGCAGTAGTAGATTATAATTATTATTAGTAGTAGTAGCAGATTAACATTATTATTAGCAGTAATTATAATTATTAACTTTATTATTATTATCCAAGGGAAGCGCAAAACTCGCAAAGGTCTCTGCGTCTGGGAAATATTAAATAATCTGATGATTTCCAATGGGAGGGAACCTCCAGTTCCCAAGACCAAGATCCCTTCACCAGCAACATCGCACCTCCGCCCCCCCCTCCCTCTCCTTTATGAAGGAAATACGGAGTAAAGAGCTAATTATAAACTAAAATTGAGAGAATAATCCTTGAGAGAACGAAATTAAATACTATTTACCAGAGTGAACTTTTTTTTTTAATACTAATAAACGCCTTAAGAACAAATGAAAACATGGATAATATAAAAGATGTTAAAACGTGCACAGAGAGATAAATGGTAATTGGTTAAATAGTGAAACAGAAGGAGAGGCATTAAGGAAGCATTTGAGAAAATGGGAAGCGATAACGCGAAGAGAATAAGACGTGATGATGATAACAGGAATAATGAAAGGAGAGGCATGCAAAGGAGCAGTTTGGAGGGGATTTAATAGTCGATAACGCAAAAGGGGTAGAAGAGAAGCATCTTAATATTGGGTGATTGTGTGCGTGAGAGAGGAGAGAGAGAGAGAGAGAGAGAGAGAGAGAGAGAGAGAGAGAGAGAGAGAGAGAGAGAGAGAGAGAGTCAGGAGAAAGGTGACTTCTTTGCTGAATATTTTTCTGCCAAGATGCATGCTCCGATCAAACAAGGAAATCTACTTTGGTAGCTGTGCTAGCTGCAGTGTAAATGGCCTTCTCTGTGGAAAGAAGCAAATGCAATCCCTGTTCACAAAAAGAAGAGCGGAGCGAAAACAAGCAACTACAGACCAGTGTCACTCCTGTCAATCAATGGCCAGATTCTTGAGACAATTATCTCACTGCAGATGACAGCGTTTTTTCGACTAAGACTTGCTGCTTTGTGACCGTCAATCTGGCTTCAGAATAGGTCATTCTGCGGCTGATCTGTTAAACCTCTCCATTATGTGGCGTCAGTCACTGGTTGAATACAAGAGCAGCTGTTTAGAAGCACTGGATATAACTGGAGTTTTCAACAGAGTATGCATGCCACCAGAAACTCTTGGCAAAACTGCAAGCACTAGGAGTCGCTGGCTCTGCACTGTGCCCCCTTAGTGATCTTCAACGTAGATCTCATAGAGTAGTTCTCAGTGGGATTGAGTCAACAAGATAAACCACTGGTGCCAGTGTTCCGCAAGGAAGTGTATTTGGGCCATTGTAATGGAATGTCTACTTCACTGACTTTCATATGCATATCCTGACGACTGTACGCTAATATTTACTGATCCAAGAAAGGAAATGCTAGCTGCTCTCAGTTACATCAATCATCAGCTTGCAGCTATATCAGCCTTGGGAAAACGATGGTAGATTGCATTTGCTTCTGAGAAAAATCAGATTATAATTGTCTGATGGTATTGTTGGAGCAGTGGTAAGAATGAATGAAGAGTGTTGGAACCCGGGGATGAGGTTGATATCCTTGGGGTGAAATTTGCTTCCAAAATGACTATGAAGAACCATGTAGTATATCTTGCAAACAAGGCGACCAGGAAGTTTACGGCACATAGACGTATCTCGCATCCACTCGGCAGTACAGGCTGTAAGACTGTATGAGGCACAAGTGCGCTCACACCTTTAGTATGCTCCACTTTCTTGGATTGCCTGCCCCCCTGTCTCACCTATACCTTCATGACAGAATAGATAACAAAGCAAGATGACTTATCTTTCATCTGGACCAGGCCTGGACACATCTGTCATTTTAGCAGAGTCTTCATCATCGGAGGGATGTAGATGGCCTTATTGTTATGCACAAGGCCATTGTTATTAAGGTACGACACTTGGCTCAACTTCATGGTCAGCGAGAAGTGAGCTTCTACTCCACAAAACGACCAGCAAACAGCAACTTCACTCTGGATCTGCCCTTATCAAGATCATCACTTCATCTCAGATCATTCATTCCTAGAATGACCTGAGTCTGAAACATGTTCTCACAGCATAATGAACATCGATAAAATATAGTCAACTGACCAAATGAAATCGCTGTTCCACAGATGGCTACAACTTTATTCTATTTCCTATTTGTGTGTCTCATAACAGTAAAAAGGCTTTCAAATGTTCTGAGGTAGGTAACAGCTCTTAGTTTGTCAATTAAGCTAGAAACACGTATCATAACCATGTAAAACCATTGGGTAAAAAAAGAGAAGGGGTGGAGAAAGAGATAGAGAGAGAGAGAGAGAGAAAGAGAGAGACTGAAGGTGCAAATGCGAATTCTAGGAAATGGGAAGAGACGGATTATATGAAGCAATAAACAATAGTGAGAGATGAAGATTCGGGAAAAGATAAGGAAAAGGAAGCAAGAGGGAATGAAAAAAAATAGCGATAGGAAAGAGATACGTAATAATGAGAGATACAGACTGGTCATGAGACGACGAGAAATAGAGACAAGGTCGATGTTTTTACAAGACATTCAGATTAATATTTTGGGTGGACTCGTTTGTGGTGGGATTTCGAATGAGATAAAGAGATTGATGATTTTATTTAATATATCCGAATGTGAAACAGAAAGACATTGATGGGAAAAAAGTCATTAGAGATAATTAAAGGTATTCCGGTTGGAGATCCTGAGAGACTGAAAAACTAACAAGTAATTAAGGTGAAACTAATGGCAAAGAGAATGAAAAGAAAATAGGGAAGAATGAGACATTTACAGAAAGAACAAGAAGACACAACACCGTGACTGGAACAATACACAAATAACCCGCACATAGGAGAGAGGAAATTACGACGACGTTTCGGTCTGACCGAAATGCCGTCGTACGCTCCTCTCGCCTATGTGCGGGTTATTTGAGACATTTACAGGACACGACCCAAAATGGGAAACGATTATTATTTTCAATATTGTTAAAAGTAGTGATGGTAGTAGCAGTGGTATCAGCTCAAGCTGCAGGAGTACTGAAATCAGTACCACAGGCAGTACCACAGGGGTAGTATCTTTTGTTTTCTGTTTGTGCAATGGGAGAAGATGGTCACAACAGTAGCAGTGATATGGGCTGAGGTAAGTAACTGCAACAGCATCACTGGTAGAACCAGCAAGAGCTGAACACTATCTTTATTGCAAAGACAGCAGCAGTTGCTGCATCTGAAAGAACTCGAAACTTTTAAGTCCACCGGCAGCTGCAGTAGGATAGTCAGCACACGTAGCAGCAGTAGCAACAGCTTAATCTGGAACAGCTAAGAACTGTGCGAAGAACAGTAGCTTCGACAGGAACGTTTGAAAGCAAATGCAACAGCAATTTCTTCAACAGGAATAGCTGAATAAAAGCAGCAGCTTTGATAGAAGAGCTGAAGCAAGAGCAACAGCTTAATTTGGAATAGTTGAAGCAATACAGCTTCGACACTAACAACTGGAAGCTGGAGCAAACTGACGCAGCATCAGCTTCAACGGGGTAAAGCTTTAGGCTGGAGCAGAAGCAGCAGAAGCAGCAGCAGCAGCAGCAGCAGCAGCAGCAGCAGCAGCAGCAGCAGCAGCAGCAGCAGCAGCAGCAGGAGCAGCACCGGCGGCGGCAGCAGGAACAGGAGCAATAAAGTCGGGTGTAGGAGGAGTAGGAGGAGCGAGGTGAGGGGCATGGTCCGGGCGGGGGGCGGGTCTCCGGCAGGTCTGGCCGCCTCCGGTACAGCGTGAGGGGAGGTCCCTCAGTAGCTCACGGCCCGACGTGGCGCACACTCCTGCCTAGCTCAGTGTTCCCCTCGTGGTTGGCGTCTTCCGCACACTCCGCCCCTCTCCCGCGTCCCCTCATACCACCCGCCGGATCTCCCCTCTATCTCTCTCTCTATCTCTACCTGGAGACAGCCACAAGCTGGCCTGCGGTTAATTCTTGGTGATATCGAACTCGGAAAAAAAGGAAAGAAATCTATAAAAAATAAAAAAGGAAAGGTCTCTTACTTGGAGACCTGTTTTCAGCATTTTGCCAATTTCAACGCCAGGTGAAATATAGTTCTCGTTACTTGACGGCTCTTGTCTGCAGTTTCCACAGAGCTCCTCGCGTTCACTGTGTTATTGTTGTGTGCGGCGTTGAGACCGCCAGCGACGGGCGTGGAAGGTGCAGGCATCGGTCGCCAGCAGCGCAGAACACGTGGTAGCTGCCTCAGGTGTCACGGCTCTAGTTGCAACCCTCCGTCAGCAGTGATCGCCGCTCCTGCTGCTACTACAGTGGCCACAACTGCTGTTGCTGCTGCTGTCGCTCCTGTTACTACTGCTGCACCTGCCTCCGGGATGCTGTTCGTGCCTCTGCCGCTACCGGGGCTCGTGCCCACGGGCGCCCACGGCTCCCCCTCCACGCCAGGGGCCTCGCCCGCCCCTGCCAGCATGAAGGTGAGGCAGGGCGCCGTCAACCCCTAGAGTAGTCGGGTAGTAGCGGCGTCAAGGGCCCGACCAGCCAAAAAAATAAAGGGGCGGCCTAGAGTAGCCTAGATGTTGAAGCAGAGCGGAAAGTGCCGACGTGTGTAGTGGAGTGTGGGGGCAGCAGCCTGTAGTTTGCTGTTGTTTTCCTATAGTGTTGTGGGGGGTTCTGGCTGCTGCTGCTGCAGCAGCTGCTGCTGTAGGCTGTGTCTTGCTGTGTGTGGCGTATACGCGCGTATTAATAAGGTGTGGATCACGCGGTGTAGTGAGCCCCTCTGCGCGGCCTCAACCTCTCTCGCTTCTCAACCGGTCGTAAGTCACAATTTTTTATCATCAACAAATATATATCCATTTTATCATTCTTCAATATCAGTCTTTTTTTACCAATACTGCCAAGGTTTTTTGCCATCTGCATGCCGTGTGACTTTTTTCCCATTCGTTTTTTCCTCCATTTATGATTGATGGCATGTCGGTTACAGAGGCTACCTGCTGAGCCGTGCGATGTTGCGTGTTCTGAAGCACATGGTGACCACAAGGTCTGAGACAGGCCTGCTGGGTCCTGGACCTAATCAGGCTTTGGGGGAGACCAGCCCCCCTTTCATCGTTACACAAACACTCAGACACACACACACACACAGACAGACACACACACAGAGACAGACACACACAGACAGACACACACAGACAGACACACAGAGACGGACACACACAGACACACACACAAACAGACACAAACATACACAGACACAAACACACACAGACACAAACACACACACATACACAAACACACACACATACACAAACACACACACAGATACAAGCACACACAGACACAAATACACACACAGACACAAACATACACACAGACACAAGCACACACACAGACACAAGCACACACAAACACAAATACAGACAAACACACACACACATACAAAAACGGGACTTGATCAAGCATGCTAAACAAAGTGTAGATGTATTTATGCATTGAGACTAGTCTCAGCGCTAAGGGTAAGGAGCTGTGGGAAGAGGCTGGAGTAACTGAACCTGACGATATTAGAAAATAGACGTGCCAAGGGAGACACGATAACTACATACAAAAAAAAAGGGTGGACAGTGATAGACTGTTCGAGAGGCGGAAAAAGTGTACACGAGAGAACAGTTAAAAGTTAAGAGGATAGAGATGTCACAGGAAAGTTGGGAAGTATTTCGTCAGTCACAGGAGAGTCAGGGAGTGGAAGCAGGCTCCATACATAGTTTTAATTAAGATTTGGTATGACAAGGCCTACGAGGCTAGGAGGGAATAAATGCGATAAATGTCAACTTAAGACGCAAGCCATGAGCTAAGACTCCACCCCAGCAACCACAGATAGGCCAGCACAAATATGTGAGCTCACACACCTTGGCTTATCCACCTTGAAATTCGTGCACCATCACACACACGGTGCCCAAATTACAACCAAAACTAATAATTAAAATGACTAATTTTTTTAAAACAAGACGTGAATGGATTAAGAAGATGGAGTATAAGATAAGTGAGGGATTTCAGTATGAAAAAAATGACAATATATGAAGAAAGGTGAATGCAAAAACAAGGTCCATGCAAATTGCCAGTTGTATGGTCAGATTGTAGCAATATCTGGTGGAGGCCTACTTGAGTCAAAAGTAAATAAATAGTTATCACCAGGGTATCAAATAAATGCATATGTTACCTTATTATGCATCGTTAGTAAATTTTTAAGATAATAAGTAAAGTATATTTAAGGAGATATGTTAAAAAAAATTTACAACATATATTACACTCAAGCTAGGGTATTTTAGTCCTTCGCTGGAGTATACTAGACCCTAGATGGAGTATATTAGAACCTAGATGGAGTATACTAGACCCTAGGTGGAGTGTATTAGACCCCTAGATGGAGTACATTAGACCCAAGCTGGAGTATGTTAATCTCAAGCTGGATTATGTTAACCCCAAATTGAAGTATGTTAGACCCTGGCTGCAGCATGTTTGACCAAGCTGATTAATGTTATACATAAAGATTCCAGAAATTAGAAATTTTATCTGTTAAGAGCAAAGAAGTAAATGTGTCATTCTCTGAAAGAGACGAATAAATGTGTTATGATCACATCGCAAGAAACTGAGGAAAATGCAACTGCTAAAAAAAAAAAAACCTTGGAGCAACAATGGAAAGAACAAGAGGATAAAACTATAAGTTCCGCAAGTAGCATTGTAAAAAAAATAAAGATTGCTGAATGTATTTCTTTGCAATGAGGGAAAAAAGTCGCGTCACTAGTTGCTTTCTCTTAAGCTCATTCAGACTATAGAATAAAAGAAAAAAACTTCCTTAGTTCCGAGAGGAGATTGCGAATGCAACAACTATTGCAAAATTTAAAGGTGATTATGAGAAATTTATATAAGGAAGGAAGAACGTCACGAGCGCAACTTAATGTAAATATTTTGATAGGTAATTATACACACACACACACACACACACACACACACACACACACACACACACACACACACACACACACACACACACACACACACACACACACACACACACACACACACACACACACACACCACAAGCCGCAAATTAAGAGATAAGACCAGGAGCTAAGACTCAGCTTCTGCAACCTCAAAGAGGTGAGTATGAAATGACGACTACAAGAAACGAGCACAGAATAAATAGTAAAGAAAATAAAAGAAATAGGAAAGGGGGGAAATAGTGAGTTAAACACATTTATGAAGGTATATATTAGAATAGATTGATTAATCTCAAAATAAAATGACTTGATCTAAGGGACATTTATAATATGGTTGTTTTCGAGGCAATGACTCAGCATGGAGAAGAGAACATTTTGAATTTCCTAAAAATGCTCGAAAAAACTCAAAGAAAATGAAAATAATACGGTAGGGAAGAAAGGAAGATCGGCAGTGTTGGTAAGAGAAACATTACTAGTTACAGACACTGGAATCTAACATACATAAAATACTGAGTTTTTAATGATAAAAGTATAAAATAGAGATGAACACTTTTAGTAGTCGATGCATATAACCCACCATTTAATAATACCTGGGAGAGAGAGATGACTGGTATGGTAAATATACTAAGAGAATTATTCACGAAAAGTGACTGTGGAATGGACAAGAAAAGTTATTGTAATTGGGAATTTTAACTGTGAAAAAATAAACTTGGCGACGTATGAGACTGGAACTGAACATAAATATTTAATAGAATTCCTTAATAAGTTAGTATTTGACCTAGATTTTACTACAAATAAAATATGCTGTTACAAATGTTTCAATAGATGAAAAAGAGATGTATAAACAGTAATGAGTAAAATATAAGAAAAAAATACTTTTTAAACAGTGTTTTAGAGAAACTAAAGGAAATATTACAAGGCACAAACACAAATAATATACAAAAAGACTTTTACTTCATATATGTAAATGGAATTAAGCAATTTATTCCAGAAAATAATACAAGATGCATTATGAAATTTACTTAGTAAAAAGTGCTATAGATCAATGAAAAACAAATAGTAAGTATGTCAGTCAAGGAACTTGTCAGCAACTCAGGCTGGTCAGAAATGAATAAGTATATAAATATAAGGAGTGGTGAGAAAAACTTTGCAAAACGAATTATCAGATGGGTGGAAGACAGAACTAATTATTTTGTTCAGATTCGTAAAATGTGAACTAAATGTTGCAAAGAAGGTAAAAAGAATGAAGGACAAACGGAGAAATCACAGAAGAGGAGGAAAACAATCTTTTGTGTTCGAAAGATTATTATGACGCGGTATATTTTAATCCCAAACAGGTACTTGAAATGGAGGACACTGAAACATGTGAAGAAGTCAAGAAATTACTACTGTACGCTGACAAAAAAAAAGCAATAGAATTAAACTGGATAGGACCATCAGCTTAAAAAGTATTTGTAAAATAATTATACTATCCAGTTTGAATGTCTGATTTTTATATTTATGCAGACGATTGTAAATATGCAGACAAGTAGTGGATGTCACACACATTGTCTCAGCATTTAGGAGGAAAAAAATTGATGGGAAAGACCATTTAAGCGATAGGCCTGTTTCGTTGACAAGTGATAGTGCCAAAATATCTGAAAAATCATTAGAGAACATTTGATAAACACCTAGAGAACAAGAACCTAATTGGTAAACAATTTGGTTTTCGCTCTGCAAATTTATGTATATCACATCGATTAATTAAGTCATCACTACAGTACAACGGAAATTGCTAAGGAAAGAATTTGATGGACAGATTGTATTTTAGACTTTAAGAAAATTTGTGAAACAGTTCTCTATGAAGGACTAATTTGGAAACTGCAAAATATAAGATAAATAAAAAGCAAATTATTACAATATATGAAAGATTTCCTGTTTGAGAAGAAACTATGAACAGCTAGGAAAAATATTCCAGTTGGGAGGTGTCACAAATAGTGTGTCACCAGGATCAGTACGTGTGCAAATAATGTTTTGAATATATATGAATGACTTACCAAAAAAAGGATTAAAAACGATATGAATATGTTTGCGGTTGATGTTAAAATCTTTTGTAAGGTATATAATAAAACTCACTGTAAATCTCCACCGATGATTTGCATAAATTTATCAACAGAGTGAAAGGTGAATGAATGTAATGTAGAAAAATACCGTATAATGAAAATAAAAGAAAGGGATATCAGGCCACATGAAAAATATAGACTATGACAAAAAATTGAAAGAATCAGGCACAGTGAGGGACCGAGGATTTATTATTTAAATAATCGTCACTTCAAAATACTTTTAATGAAATTGTGTGAAACTCGCATGCCACTCTGGTGAATTATAAAATGTTCTGATATATGGATGGAGAAACTTTAAAATGGCTGTGTTGTTCAACATATATTAAGTGAAGTTGGCATATACAGCACTTGTGTAGTGACCAAACCTTGAAACACATTTTAAGTTAGAATAGGGCTAAATAAGAGCTACAAAGTTAAAAAAAATAGTTAAAAAAAAATTATGTTAGCTTGAAAATACTAAAGATTCCCACTCAGGTTGATAGGATGAAAATAATAGGCAAGATAATCACATATAAATTTATAAAAAAAAAAAAAAGAGAAAAAATAAATAAAGACGATTTTGTAGAATTTGCAACAGCAGCAACAAGAGGCAACAGCTGTTAAATGAAGAAAACGTGGAGGCGAAGGAATACTTTAGTTTTTCCTTCACACACAGAGTGCTTGACCAGTGGAGGGATTTAAAATAGTAAGTACAATTTCAGAAATGTGTAGAAGCGTTCAACGAGACTAGTCCCATAGCAAACGGGTATGAGCTATAAAGAAAGACTAAAAGACATTAGAGAACAGAAAGACGAAGGCAGACATGATAACGACGTGAAAAATACTGAGAGAAATTGATAGGGATGTACAGGGACAGGCTGTTAGAGAGGCGGAAAGTAGGTACACAAGGGCAAAGGGGGGATTTGTAACGCAGGTGAGTCAAAGGGATGAATAGAAATATCTCATCAACTTCAGAGAGGTTAGGAAGTAGAATGACATGGGCAGCGAAGTGGTAGAGGCAGGCTCCATACATAGATTTAAGAATAAGAATGACAGCCCTAGCGAGGCCTGTAGGAGGGACGAAAAGAGCTCGAACCCGACCAGTGCAACCACATATAGGTGACTACACACACACACACACACACACACACACACACACACACACACACTCACACTCCAACACTCACACTCCAACACACACACCCTACACCATCCACTTCAAGTTTCGCACGTTATTTTAAAAGTCTTTACAAATTTCCTCTCATGAAATGGTTATTTCTCTTTACTTCAGTCCTCCTTTTTGAGTCATTTATAAATACTATTCCTATTATTAGTGTGCATGCAAGAGACTCACCCGGGGAGCCGGGCAGGTCATCAGCCTGTCCACCTTGCTCATGGTAATGACGATTGTGTGTTAAATGACACTTAGAAGCAATGGTCATCTTTATTAAATGCAACTTTTCGCCCACACAGTGGCTTTACCGAGCCATTGACTTGGGAAGCTCACTCCGATGGCGAAATGTTGTGGTTAGCAAAGGTAGCAATTGCTCGTAATTGTCAGTTATTCCACCTTGTCGGTATTTACATGCAATTCTAGTTCCAATGACGTTCTTGTTATTCTCATCCCACGGGGTTACTTCCTCTTGAGATTACCACCGCGGCGCAGTTGCCTCGTTGTCGCCTCAGGTAGGTGATACTGTTGCATTCTTGCTTGTCTTTCATGTTTAAACTTTTTTCTCGTGCATGTGTTTGTCGAATGCAGTTTTCTCCTTTTTAACTGCACCTGAAGAAGAAATCAGGTGTGTTGATCACAGCCCAACACATTCCAAGTATATATTTGTGTTATATATATATATATATATATATATATATATATATATATATATATATATATATATAATTCCGCGTTGTTGTTTTCTCAAAGATGTACAAATTTTGTATAAATTTTTATGAATATTTAACCTATATACGTGTTATATAGTAAATAACTCCTCTATAAATATACTTTATCTCCTTTTGTTTTCCAGGAAGGAAGAGTTAGTGTGTCCACCATTGTTATTTGCAAAATATAATCTTGTGTGGGTTTTTTTTTTTCCCAGGAAAATAACATTAATTATTTACTTATAACACGGTACGAGACCAACTTCGTATATAGGACGTTAACGTATTGATAAATATCTTGTTCAACATTGAACGCGCTCATTGTTTTTCTTTAAATTCAAAGCAGCTTAAACAATAATTTTTGAAGATTTGCGTAATTTAAGGAAATATTGGGTGAAGGTTAGAGTAAGAAACATTATTATTGGTATTATTTATATTTTTGTTATTATTGGTATCAGTAGTAATTTATTCATCGGGACACGCTATACCCGTAAAGATCATGCAGTACCTGCGAAACGGGAGATAATCAGGTTTGATCCAAGGAATGGGAGGGTAACTCCAATTCCTCGACTGAAGAGCCCTTTGAAAGCACCAAGCCATGAAGATAGTGAAGAAGGGTTCGCTTCATTTGTATTTGTATGTACGTATTCATTCTTACTCTGCCTTTCATTCACTACACTGACTCGGGTGTGGACCAGGTGAAGGCGACTCCTCCTCTTTGTACTCTGGTTGGTACTCTCTAGTATCAATTAAGCCATTAAGGCCAGATTTTGATAAAGGATGTAATTGGCTATTCAAGAGCTTTTCGTATTTTTACCAGTTAAATAATGTCGTTTCAGTGATGCCGAAACTTTCATGTATGTAATGTATGTATGTATGTTTGAACTAAACTGTGTATGTACGTATGTGTGTATATATGTATTTATGAATGTATGTATGCATGTATGGATGGATGGACGGATGTGTATACGTATCTGAGTGGTGTGTGTGTGTGTATGTGTGTGTGTGTGTGTATGTGTATTTTACAAATAATATAAGAGTTCACCTTGTTCTTTCCTCAGACATTTTATAATATCAAAGAAAAATCCAGTACGTCAAGAGATGGTCCTTATGCCAAAACGTCAAACCAATACAAGTAAAAGGAATAGTAAAATCTACCCCCCCCAAAAAAAAAAAAAAAAAAAAACAAGAGTTCTTCTGGCCGATCATTATTTCATCGGAATGACTTGTCTCTAGTGGAGTAGAGACTCCAGTATGACGAGCTCCATGGTGGTGCACCCATTGGATAATGAATTAGTTCAATTTTGAAGTGTGGTTTGTGGCTTCACAATATGGGGTTATGGCCCTAACGTGTGGTTTGCCTAGTAGCTTATTTGTTCAAATGGATCTCCCTAAATATTCAAAGATGTGAACTTTTTGTCGACACTTAGTCTTGCAATATGATTAGAATTGTAGCTATGACAGTTTTATATCTAGAATACTGTAGTTCAATGTGGATAGTATCTTCGAAATTAAAGAGACATTATATTGTGCAGTTTGGCTTGAAATTAAACTGAATTATCACCTGCGATAAAATTATATATATATATATATATATATATATATATATATATATATATATATATATATATATATATATATATATATTTAGTTTTCACAGTTACTCTTTGCTAATAACAGTATTTTAGGAGATTCTGAAGAGAAGTTGAAAGATGATGAGAGTAACTGAAAATCTAAGCAACGAAAGATTGGATATCACCAGCGATGCCTTCGGCCTCATCATCCGAAGGAAGACAATACACCAATAACTGCCTCTGCATAGCGAGCACGACCTTGAGCGATCCCCAAAGAGAGGAGTGAAGTAAATATTTTCAGATAAATGGAAATGCAATTGTAGACTGATGGGGGTCTGTGAAAGACGAGGTGAACGATAGAACTGACGAAAGGAAGAAAATGGGTAGTGTTCTGAGACATGTGTGGAGGCAAAAAAAGTCCGGAACCAACAACACAATTAAATGGATGTGAAGCATAGGTTTTTAAGTGTTACAACTTGGAGGAGACCTGAGAAGATGACGCGTTTGAAGTTAATGTGTGGTGTGAATATTATGCAGAAAATTCTGAGCTTGGAGACTAGAAGGTTTAAGGTTGCTAAACGTATTACTGGGAGAGCGGTGGAGGAACTGTTGAGGTGGTTTGGGCATTAGAAGATGGAACGTAATAAAATGACTAGGAGGGTAAAGAAATTTGGGGTGGAGAGACTTAGGGGTCGTCCCAGGAAAGACTGGAGCGAGGTGGTATAATAGGTTTTGAGTATAAGGGGCTTAAACATCAAATACCCACAAACATGGACACACACACACACACACACACACACACACACACACACACACACACACACACACACACACACACATACACACATATATATATATATATATATATATATATATATATATATATATATATATATATATATATATATATATATATATATATAATATATATATAATATGTCGTGCCGATTAGGTAAAACTGGTCAATTAGCAAGAACTCATCTAAAATTAAGTCCTTTCTAAAATTTTCTCTTATACGTTTAAAGATATATTTTTTTCATTTATGTTAATGTAAGAATTTATAATTTTGTACCAAGAGAAACTTTGAAAACCTGCCTAACCTTATTACAACAAGCGCAATTTAATTTAGCCTAACCCAACTAAATATATTTTAGATACGTAAACATTAATTTAATAATAAACAAACACAATGAAATATATTTTTTTCGTTATGTTCAGAATGATTTTGGCGAAATTATTGCATACACAAATTTTCACTTGTCTTATATGGCAAGGTGAGCGTTGCTATTTAAGCCAAAATCGCAAGTTTTACCTAATCGGCACGACATATATATATATATATATATATATATATATATATATATATATATATATATATATATATATATATATAAAATCATTGTTGAAATATAAGAACATCGTATTTACAAATACAAAATCAAACTATTCACCAAGCAAAGTATAATACATAAGTTGGACGTAGTAATAGAGACAAAGTCGAAAATGTAGATATTTCGTTTTATTGTAATTGCAAGTTAGTTTTCTTTACCTAGTGTCTTTATAAATAAGTTTTCTTCTCGGGGCCTCATCGATGTTATTATTCAGTAAATGAAATAGGAAAGACAAACACCGTAGACTTTATAGAAACTTTCAGCATATAACCTAGCTACCCTTTACGCATCGTAGACTAGTACCGTTGTTGTATTGTTGTAGGTTCGCAGGGCTTGTGAGGTGAACCCGGGTCTTTTCCAGATGGTGACCCGGATGACAAGCACAGTAGACATATACACCAAGTGGTGTGTATCTATTGGTATATATTTATACATAGGAGTATGTGAAGTTCTGTGTTTATATACACCAAGACGTGAAGATAGAGCAAGAGTTTACTTTAATACCTATTTTCACAAAAGTTTTCTTGACTCGTAGTGGTGTATTGTTTGTCAGGATCCAGGTCAAGTGTCTGTCGATACGGGTCAATGTTTGGATAGTAACGACCATATTAAGAATATGCTGATCTGCACAAATTAGCTTTTAAACCTTACTTTAATAATTTTTATAATGAAGTGCAGGCACTAAAACC